>BRDA01013602.1:0-19295 GCA_036984385.1 Crenuchus spilurus | reverse complement strand
TCATGTTCTGAACTTTTTCAACTAATCAGAAAAACATTCACACACACACACACACACACACACACACACACACACACACACACACACACACGCACACACACACACACACACACACTCCTGTAGAGGTTGAAGGTCATAAGTAGGCAGACAGAGGAACTTCTTGCAGTTCCTGTTGTGTGAAGTGTTCATTAACTGTAGTGTTCAGCCTTGAGCTTTCAAACAGCACAGCAGTACTGCACTCCTCTTTCACTCTGTCTGCTCAGTCTAATGTCTTCCTAATCACTAACTAATCAGCAGACACAATGTTTGGCATTTACATCAGCACAACAGTGCTTTCACACATCAGCAACCACATGACTTCAAGCACTCACAGTACAAACACACTGAAATGTTTAAGTACAGTTATATTCCTTCTTGCTATCCTGCTTTCTCTCTATCTCTCTCTTTTCCTCTCTCTCTCTCTCTCTCTCTCTCTCTCTCTCTCTCTCTCTCTTTTCCTCCCTCTCTCTCTCTCTCTCTCTGTCTCTTTCTCTCACTATCTCTCTCACTGTCTGTTTCTCATTCTCTATCACACATACACTTTCTGTCCCTCTATCATTTTTTTGCTGTCTCTTGCTCTCTCATTTTTTCTGTCTTGTACCCTCTTGCTTTTGTTCTTTCTCTTCTTGTTCCTCATTCTCTCTCTCTCTCTCTCTCTCTCTCTCTCTCTCTCTCTCCCTCTGTCAGTCTCTCATTCGCTGTTATCTTGCTCTCTATGTGTCTCTCTCCTTTTCATTCTTTCTGTTTCTCTCTCACTATCTCAAGCATTATCTCTTACTGTCTCATTCTCTCTCTCTCTCTCTCTCTCTCTCTGTTTGTCTCTCATTCTCACTCACTCAGTTTCTCACTGTCTGTCTCACTCATTCTCTGTCTACTTCCCTCTCACTCTCTCACTCACTCAGTTTGAGTTTCTTAGCTGCTTATCCTTCACATCCAAAGAGGCTAAAAGAGCAATGCATTCAGCCTTAAATGAAAGGTATTGAATTTTTTTCCTGCTGGACAGATCGAATGGAGAAAATAAATTAGTACTGCTCCTTGACTGAAATGCTTCAGAGTTTTTCCATGGAAATACACTGACACAAAGTGAATTTCAGTCTTCGGAGATGAACATTAATTCTAAATGCTTCATATAACATTGTGTTTCTTCTGCAGCTATTTGACAGATTTTTTCCCCAGCCATCAAAAGTAATAAAACATATTCGGAAACACTAAATTCATTTTCCAACTGGATTACTGCAAAAGCAACATCAGCACTGCACTGCTTTTCTGAGTCAAAAGAAGGAACCGTGGAAATATCTAAAGTTTCAAAACATAGAACTTTTAAAAAAGAATGTGAAGTGATAATGCACTAACATAAAACATTAGTGCTACATGAAATGCATGTTTGTATTTTAAAGAAGATATTTACTGTGAACTATAATAAGACTACATGTGGATTATTAAGCCATAAAGTAGCCTGTATGCATTGAATGCAGTAATAATATTCTGAAAGATATAACACTATGCCAGCAGTATGACAAGCAAGCATGCATGGGGTCTGGTTAGTAGTTGGATTGAAGAGCTCCAAAGAAAAGCTTGTGTAGCTGCTGGAAGTGGTGTTGGTGGAAAGAACAGGAAGTGCTCTTCCTTTGTTCGGTGTTGAACTCAATGTCCCACTATAGTGATGGAGACGTTGTATTGTATAACTGGCAGCATCTTTC
This sequence comes from Crenuchus spilurus, assembly GCA_036984385.1. NCBI lineage: Eukaryota > Metazoa > Chordata > Actinopteri > Characiformes > Crenuchidae > Crenuchus > Crenuchus spilurus. Next base: position 17,556 of record BRDA01013602.1, on the reverse strand, counting down.
AAATAAGACATAAAACTGAGGTCCTGATTCGGAGATGAGAAAAAGATCACTGGGCATTTCCTCTAAAAGAGTAAGAGTGTTACCCCAAACTTTCACAAAATTTCCTCCTCCTAATCATCCCCATCTTCACCAAGTGGCTATTCCCTCCTAATAGCTGAAGTGTCATCTAGGTGAATAATGACCATTGATGGTTAAGGTGACGGACTGTCCCAAAGTGTGCTGAGTGTCTAGAAAAGCACTAAGAACGTGTAACTTTAAGAGAAAGTGAGCTTACACTTCCTTTACAATATTATACTGAATATTAGTTGACTTAAAATAAGTGTATGTTGCTGTATTTAGACAGATTAACCATTTCTAAAAGATCTACCACTACATACACTTTGCTTTCAACCTTTATTTACAGCAGAATGCTTCTGGGGCATGAAGATATTTGAGCCAGGTTGTTGGTGCTAGGCCAGTAGATCTCCAGGGCTTTATTTCATTTTGAAGGCAAAATGTGTTGTTTTCCACAGCAGAACAGCATTTGAGGTAGAATTTTCAGTTCTTTTTTTCCAGAAACATGCTTTTAAAACAGGAAAATACTGCAACTACACCTTATTATTAGTTACAATTATATTTTAAAGTCCAGTTTAACTTTGCTCCATATTTTAACCTCAAAGTCCTAGCCAACAGAACTGTATTTTCAAACACAACAGCTACAAATACAAACACTGTGCATGGCTGCACTCTCTAAAATGCTCCATTAGTCCATTCATTTCTCTATTACAGACCACAGCATTGTGGAAAATAGAGACACACATGACTGCAAACCCAATTGAAGTCGGCTTAAACAGCAAAAGGCCGTCTGTCCTGTAGAAGTAGCCTTCCCTAGCAAAAAATGTCATTTAAACTAAGATCACTGGAGGGAGCCCAAACAGCATTAGTAGGACAATAATGCAGGTAACTGTGGCAGAGGTAGAGGCTTATTTATGAGTTTTGGATGAGAAGATTAATCACTGGGACTGCCTTCATAAGGCTCAGCACTAAATCACCCACACTGTAGTGACTACAGAGAAACACCAAAGTCATAAAGTTAAATTGAACAAACATGTTTCATTAAACCTCTGATGGAAGTCAAACAAATGGAGCCGCACTGAAGAAAACCTGCTGTGACCAGGAACCTGATCAGGCCTTATAAAAGGGCTAGTTTTCACCCTTTAACTTCAAACCCCAGCTGTGATTTTAAAGACAGCTCTTCTATTAAATGGGTTACCTGATGAAAAGTGAAAACCTGCTTTGTTCCATTCTGTCCCTCTTTTTTCCCCTCCACCTCTTCCTGCCTTGTGAAATCGCTCATTCTTCACAGCTCCAGCTAAGAGATAAAGTATATTTCTTCCTTCCAGAATTACTCACTCTTTATTACTTTTCTTCATCCATTTTCATCCTTCCATTCTCGCTCTGGGTCGGTTGATAGAATGCAGTAACTACAGTAGTGAAGTCAGGACCTTGGAGAGCATCCAGGGCCGTCTGAGTCATATGCAAGTTTGTCTGCAGAATATCCCCCAGTCTGGCATAGATTACAGTCAAGAACCATTTCACCATGTACACTCTTAGGAGTGGCTGGTACGGCCAGAATAACATTTACTGTTTAAGGAGCATATACATTATTTTACTTTGCTTTTATTTAATAATAAATGATAGTTGATGGATAATGATGATGATGAGATTAAGAAAATAGTGGAATGCCCTGCCTAGTGCCCAGTAAAGGGGTACAGAAACTCACCACAGCCCTGACCAGGATTAAACAGTTAAGATAATGGAAGAATGGATAATAATAATAATAATAATAATAATAATAATAATAATAATAAATCACAATTATTATCATTATTATTGTTATTGTTGTTGTTGGTGGTGTTGTTGTATTGGAACTTTTCAGTGTTCCTAAACTTAAAGAGACTATAATATATTCCTAACTTCAATGAACACTTGATGTATAGGAAATAAATATTTTGCTTCACTTCACAAATAAGGTGTCTTTAAATTTTCTGTTGAAAAATAAATATTCTTGGATTTGATTACACCCAAGTTGATTTGTAGTTATTGTGATTATGCTGAAGCTTCCCATCAATGCTCCTGACAAAAAGAGAGATACATCACTGCAAAAAATAAAGGTACCTTTAATATAATATTGCACATATACAAATATATGAAAATTGATAACTATTGTTAACAGTGCACAACCTCTTAGCTTGGGAAATTTAAGTATTGTACTTGGCTTCCTGCTGGGATATTTGTAGATGATTCACTGGGTGGTCAGTATATTACAGCAATTTAAACTGCATAATATTTATTCAACTTTTACTGTACATTTATAATTATAATATTCTATAATTTTAATGAAGTGCTCTATCTATATATGTGTCTATTCAATGAGACCCTTACAACATAAAAATACATTTATTGTGCCACCAGAAACCTACAGACAAGACAGATCAGTAATAGTCATGTACAGGGATGCCCAATGCTGGCCCTGGACAGTTCAGGTCCAACACATCTGAGACTGATAGTCAGATAGTCTGAAAACCTTTTGATGGTTGTTAGATTAAAGAGATAAACTCTGCAGGGGGGCAGATCACCTGGGCCAGGATTGCCGCACCCCCTTGTCTAGAGTTCCATCAAGCAACATGCTTTGGTTCTGGGTTCCTCAAAGAAAAATTATTAAGTTCCTCTGAGATCCTCACTTGTGCAAAAGGCTTCTGGAGGCTTTATAAAGGGTAATCTAAGGAAACCCAAAGGCTGTTTCAGGCATCCATTAATTTTGAGTGTACATGGACTTTTTTTTAAAGAAATATCTAGTGAAAGATTATTTAGGGTACCAAAAAGTTCCTCTATAGAATTGCACTGAATGATTTTTGGCTATCTTCATCTTTTAATTAATAGTTCACTTAGGCATGCTAATGTTGCAAAGAATAGAAGCTAGTAAACTATTAACTTGATTGAAATAATGCTAATCAGTGTCTATTTGCTTTCATTCATTGTTAGCAATGTCAGCATTAGTACTTGAACCATTCCATTAATATTTTAGGAGTGTGTGTCCCATACTGGTGCTTACACCAGGGTGTTCTGTGTTTTTGCTCAACTGTGGCAAAAATAAACAGTTCTATAAATATTGCCAAGCTTACCAAGAGACTGATTCAATCCAACAACAAAGACTGATGCAGATCCACTCATCTCCATACTGTGCAACATAACTGTAATATGTCTTCCCATGAGCCTTAGCACCAAGTATAAAAGCAGTTCTAGTTAAATGTGAGTTTTACTGTAGATAAGCTGATGATAACTTTAAAAAGTAGATCTATTCATCCCAGGACTTGACAAAAAGAGACATATTTAGGGCTACCTAATTAGCAACTTCCAGCAATCAGTGAGGTTATTTCACTCATTAAAAGGATGATGAATTCTGCTTAGGGAGCTGCACGATAGGCTCCACCAAATAATCTCTTCAGTGTTTCGCAGCTATGGAGAGATAGCATGGTCCTGCGAATTACACATGACACCAGATACCCAAAAGCCTATATGACAATCAGTCTACTTCTATCAGTGTAAATACTTGACTGTCTCTGCTTGAGAGAGAGAGAGAGAGAGAGAGAGAGAGAGGTATGGAAGCAACTTTCACTTTCCCCCCAGATAAGCAGTACATTTTGCATTAACTACTAAACTGAGCATTTAATTATCAGAATTAAAAAGCCCCAGGCATACCCACGCTACACATAAAATCAAGATGCCATTGTCAGTCCTCATCCTGGTCATTTAAATAATAGATAATGGAAAATCGGAGCACAATGAGGCAAAAAAGCAAATTGCATTAAATTCCTTTCACTTCCATTAGCTAAATGAAACCTTTTTGAGTAAGTGCCATGAAAGAGAAAAAGAATGCCAACAGCACATCCTCTTCCTGCACTGCTGGTGACATTGGGACATTTCTAGATGATAGAGGCTTTACACTTAGTCATGTTTCCCCACATTTCTCAAACCACACACAGCTTCCTTTAAGTATATCTTTCTGATTATTAAACATTTGACAGTTCTCCAGGCTTGAAAGGCACTTTAGGGAATCAGGCACATTTTAGGTATCCAAACAAAATGGCTGCAATCAGCTACTAAATTTACTTATCATTCAGCGTGGCTTTTACTCCAAAACTATTTCGACATTCAAAACATGACCTTGTGATGCAGATACTGAAAGAATAAAGAGAATGTTCACAAAATATAAGAAACAAGTGCCGGCATCTTCAGACATGCTGGCTAGTGTTCTGCATTCGGTTCTCATCTGCCAAGTTAATGTGGTGACTGTCACCAGTTAAGCCATTATAACTCCTCAAAAGCATTTAAATTCATGAGTCAAAAGGCCAAAAGCCACAGCACAGAGCCTTTCAAGGACACATCAGCCATTCACAGTCATGCCAATCTTCAGCTTCATATTGCACACTCAACAGTATGGTGACTCACAGGCAAACATGCTATTATGCAGAGTGTTTCTTCATTAACATGCAGGTCAATGGAGGTGGTTAATCACACCTGTCTCTACATATAGCAATTGTAGCTACTGTTGTAACTCTGGCTAAGTCATTTTATGAAACACTGAAGTAGCACCCTGCTCAGACAATTCAGTGACTCAACTTTGTATTTATTTCTAGAGCACTTTTTTCTCTGATACCCTAATTGGCAGAATATTTGGCCTCCTCAAACTGCTCATTCATCCTTGAAGTATCAGTGGCAGAAGGGAAATATGAATCAATGTTACGTCTACATTCTGTTCTTGTGCAGCTGACATGGAGTGTGATTACTTTCTGTTCTTTCTGCTTTTCACAGGTGCATCAGCGCTCACTCACAGCTGTTGTGGTTAACAAAAAAGGGCTTGAAAACTTGTTGTCTTTGCAAGACAGTATTCAAAGGCTGCTTACCTGAACTGCCTTGGCTCAAACACAAAACCACAGTCATTCAGTAGCTAACGCAAGCCATAAGTCACTATATGTACACTCTGTGCGACTTTATGGTCCAACCATTAAAAACACAGCTTGTATCATCTCCATGTAAAAGCGTTATCAATAGAATTGGATGTTCTAATGACACTTTGTCCAATACCAAGCATCAGCTTGCCGGGTTTATAGTCCCTACAGAAACAGGATTCTGATGGTGCTCCATTATACAACTTTGGAATGGGTTGGAGTGGTATTTCCAGATGAACCAGATGTAATCGTTCAATGCAGCTAATCTCACCAATGCTCTCAAGGTGCTTAAGAATACATATCAGGTGCCTTGAGAAGCCTTCTCATATAAAATGATTACTGGATGGACAGTTAATAGTCTAGAACTCCTGCAGGAACTTCCAACTACACTACTGGGTTCCATCAAGCACCATGTTTCAGCTCTGGGCTCCTCAAGGAAAATATCTCAAGTTTCTCAGACAACATCCCATTACACAAGTGTTACTGGAGGTTCCATATGAGTTCTGCCATTGTGACAAGCTGAGGAACCCCAGAGGGCATCAAGCATTGATTATTTTTTGTAGTGTGTGGCTGAATTAAGTCAAACCCATCAGGGCAATTTTCCAACATCTTGTGTAAAGAATACTTAAGTAAAGGAGGACAAAATATGTTGGAAGAAAAACTGGATAAGCAGGTGTCTGCAAGCTTCTGGACGTAAAGTCAATCTTTGAAAACTTTGGTGGACGTTATCTCCCTTCTCAGTTCTTTCTAAACTCAGGCTCCAGGTTATGATTTCTAGCTTTAGTCTCCAATTTAGTACAAAAATATGTTTGTTTACATTGCAGAGATCACGTTAGTAGAATCTAATCACAGAGTGGGTAAAACATTGATGGGACACAGGCTCATTTGCATTAAATGTCTACTTCAAGCAAAAGGGAATCCACTTTTCTTTTTTATTCATGAGCTGAACGTAGGCAGAATGAAGGAAAACAAGGTAATGACAACTACATGGGCATAAGATGAGTGAGTACAATCATTCATTCAATCAATCAGTCAGTCAATCAGCCAATCAATCAGTGGTCCAAAACGAGCGCAGATACTGAAATAACCTCTTCATATATTAATTTACTGCGTATATATCATCTGTGTATCTCTCTTACCACATCAGTCTGGATTGGAAAGGCCAGTTAATTGAGAGTCACATGTTTGCCAACATCCCAGGCAAGAAAAAAGTGCAACGCATGAACACAATCAGCTCGTGAGCCATCAGAGAAAGACAGTGCGCTGATTGGTGGATCGCTCCCCACAAACGAGTGGAGCTCCAGGGGATGTGATTGTTACTGCACACACAGTCGTGTTGTAGTCCTAGCTGTCCCTCCTCGATCTGTGCTCCCGGGCCGGGAATATGTCCTCATACGCCGGGGGGGACTCGTTGGGCAGCGGGTAGGAGAACGGGTAAGAGTGATTGAGTTCCGGGTCACTAGGTGAGTAGCCTGGAAGTTCGCTGGACGGGTGTCCGCCACGCTGCGCTTCGGCCCCGCCCTCTTCCGGCCCCCCGCGGCACAGTGCCGGGTTCACGTAAGCGCGGAAGGCCGGAGAGGGCAACGCGGCCAGGTCTCGCTCGTCCCCGCTTAGCATCACAAGGGTCCCCGCGCCGCCGCCGCCAAGCGGGCCTCGCGCGCGCCCCTGCCGCCGCTGCCGTTGACGCCGATAAAAGCGCGCGCTCTGGCAGCGCTTAATGAGCAGCAGGTTGAGCAGGCCGAGCAGGCACTCGAGTCCGTTGAGGATGGCGGAGGCGAGCAGCGCGCGCTGGTAGTCCTGGAGCGCGTCGCAGGCCGCGCGCACCTCCGCCTCCGCCGCACGCGAGCCCGTGTCCGCGCAGTAGCGCGCGTACTTGCGCGCCACAAGCGCCACGGCGTCGCCGTCCACCACGGCGCCCGAGAAGGCCGTGAGCACGCCGAGCACGAACACCAGCAGGCCCAGCAGAAAGAAGTTCCCGCACGCGACGCCGCGCCGGTGGCAGAACAGCAGCGCCGCGCACAGCAACGCCTGGCCCAGCGCCAGCAGGATACCCGAGTAGAAGGCGCCGGCCGCCGTGCCCAGGTGGAAGCGCGCACGCACGCGCGAGCCCAGCGCCACGCACTTGAAGCCCACTGCCGCGGCGCTGGCGGCGCACGCGAGGAGCAGGGCGCCGGAGACCGCGACGGCGCACACTCCTCGGCCGCTCCACTTCATTATAGCCCGCTGCCTCTGCCTCTCCGCGTTCCGCTCCCGCCTTCATCCTCCTTCGTCCTCCTCGTGAGCCCGTCTCGAAGCGCCGGCCGAGCGGGGCATGGCGGCGAGCCGGCGAGCGCTCTTCAAAGCCACGAGCTCGGGAGCCGCTGCGCTCTGCGCCCTCCTCCTCCTCCTCCTCCCGCTCCGCCGCCGCCGCTGCTGCTGCTGCTCGCGATGAATTATTGATGGGCAGGGCGCGCGCCGTGCGTGGTGAGAGCCCCCGGAACCCCGCTCACAGGCAGTGATTACCTTCATGACCCTCTGCCGCCATCCACTCCCCTCCGAACTCTGCTGCGATCAGCGCGAGGAAAGATCCAGCCCCCCACCCCCATACACACTCTCACACGCACTCATGCACACACACACTCCTCCTCTTCTCTCCACCGCGAGACCGCGCGGGATGCGGCGCACACGCGCACAGCAGCAGCCGGGCTGTGAGCTCGAGCTCTTAACTTGGTCGAGAATGAGACGTTGTGCTGGACAGGGTACGCCTCCCCCTTCACTTTCTCTAACATAATCTCACTGCACACAGTGTCCATATAAGCACTACTCTGATCTCCGTGGGCTTATTGTTCAAAAGGACAATGACATGAATGAATGGATATGGACAGTACATTAAAAACAACTGCCACATTTATTATTTATAGTGGACAGTATCTCACAAAGGTGAGTACACCCCTCACAATTCTGCACATATTGTATCTTTTAATGGGACAACACTATAGAAATGAAACTTGAATATAACTGATTAGTCAGAGTACAGCTGTATAGCAGTAGATTTACTGTCTTCTGAACACAACTCAACACACATCCATTAATGTCCAAATAGCTGGCAACACAAGTGAGTACACCTCACAGTGAAAATGTCCAAATTGTGCATCTCTTTTTTTTTAAGCTAACCTCTGGATATGAACCTGAACACATGGACTAAACTGCTTTGGTCGACCCTGGTGAGGCCTGTTCTGAGAGGTACCCATTCTTGAAAACTGCTGTATGACCTTGGCCACCATGCTGTAGCTCAGTTTAGCAATCTTCTTATAGCCTATCCATCTTTGTGGAGAGCAAAAATTCTATTTCTCAGATCCTCAGAGTTATTTGCTATGGGGTGCTATGTTGAATATCCAGTGACAAGTATGAAATAATTGTACCCAAAGCACCACATTTAAAGCAGAAATGTTCCAGCCCACTGTCTGGCAGAAAGCTGTGCTACACATATTTAAAACTAACTCAAAATCTAAAGAGTCCAATCACACATGTCTGAATATGTCATAAGTGCAATTTTTACCCTTAAATCTTATTTTTGTTTTACTGTAATCTGTATATTCATATCTCACTGAGAGTATTAGAAAGTCTACCAAAGGCATCTCCAACATTACAATTTTCTATTGTGTTACAATAAGAGTTTTTGGCAGTCATGGTACATTTTTAAGTAGTCCAAAAACCAACACTCTACCACCTCAGAAAGTTTACGCAAGAGTGCATTAAAATAAATACTGAAATTTTGCAGGAAAACCACAAACCTGGCAACTCTGAAGCCATGTCAGCAGCATGGCTGTAGTTACTGATGCCTGCACTGTTAACTTAGAAACCAAAGGATATAGACTTGTGATGTGTGGAAGAGACACATCTGATCTGATCACTTGCAAATAACAGTGTGGACAGTCATCTCAGCAGATCTGATTTGAGAAACCCGATTTGCCTGCAATCTGAACATAGCCTATGAGTTGTTCATGGTGCTGAAATGTTTCACAGTATGGTGTTTGGGGTGAAACAGAAATTTGTTCCATAAGCTTCCGCTTTCTGACAGAACTTTGGAGGTTATACTGCAGGCTATGAGAAGTCTTTGTTTTGCTGACACAGTGAAAAGGGGAGCTGAAAGATTGCTGGAGCATGGGAGAGAGAGTGTTTCCTGCCCTATACTTAAACCCTGGAGAGTCCACCTCACTCACTGGGCCATCCGACCATTTATAAAGAAGAGCCCCAAAGGTAGAGACCCAGACCTGTTCCCCATTCAAGATCTTTATAGTGTAACTCTGCCTGCAGCTCAAGCTCCATCTCCGCCTCCCGCCAGAGTGCAGAAATGCACTCCAAAAGGGGTCTGATGTGCAAATGATTCATGCTCTAAAGGCGCTTTGGAGAGAACGTGCCTTGAATGTGCAACGTCTGACAATCCTATTTTGGGCAGCAAGTGACGCAGAAAGGTGTTTAATGGCAAAGCAAAAGGTTTCTCGTCACCACACATCACTTCTGCAAAGGCCCTGTAGCACAGATAGATGCAAAATGTCTGTCTCATAAATGAACAGCCTGTGCAAATGCCACTACATGTCCAAAAGTTTTTAGACACCTGCTTAATGTTTCTTCTGAAATGAAGGGCATTAATAGATTTGTGCTGCTTTGCTACAAAACCAGGCTCAAGTACAGATGTCTAGGCTCTATGCTACATTACTTATTATATTCAACCACTTTAAAGTACTGATGTTGGGGGATTAGTTCTGCATCACAAACTTCATTCCAACTATCCTAAAGTTATTAGATGGCACTCCAGAGAACACAGCTCCACTGCTCCATAGGCCAGTGCTGGGGGTTTTATACTCCTGGCTGATTACTGTAGGCCATGCGTGGCTGCTTCAGAGCATCCCACTGTTTTGACTAATTAAGATCAAAAGGCTTTTATGTAGTTAATCAGAGATAATTGCAACTAAAGTATAACCCCATTTCCAAAAAGGTTGAAAAGTTTGGGAATGTACAATCTGTAAATCAAAACAGAATGCAATGATATGCAAAGATGTAAACGTTATATTTCACAGAAATAGTACAAGACTAAATGTCAAATTCTAAAACACACACACACACACACACACACACACATATATATATATATATATAATGTACACAACCAATCAATATTTTTAGAACAGTTGAGCTTAGATTAGTTTATCATTTTTCTTTTTTTTTTTTTATTGGAAATTATTCAGTTTAATGTCTCATTGTACTCTGAAATGAAAGCACATTAGTTAAATAAAAACTTATGGAATCAATTTATAGACAAAAATATATCTAAGCTTTGGACTTCTGAAAGTAGCACCTTTGGCAGATATAACAGCTGAACACACTCATGACATTCTTTCCACAATAGACATCAAATATTCTTCAGACAGTTGCAGAAGTTCTCATAAATGTGTAGGTTTGCTTTGCTTTTCACTTCATCCCAAATCAGCTGGATGGGTTAAGTCTGGAGACTGTGCTGCCACTCCAAGTTTTCAAGCTTACCATCTAGTACTTTTTTCCCTGAGGTAGTTCTGGCAGAGCTTGGATTTACATTTTGGGTCATTATCGTACTGTAACCAACTAAATACATCAAATTTTATTTGTCACATGCATAGTAATACATGGTACAACTTGCAGTGAAATGCTTAGATGACAGTCTGCTAACACAAAGCTATTAAAAATTAAAATGTAAAGTATAAATTTAAATCTAAAACAAAATTATTATTTTTTAATTATATACAGTATGTTCTAAAATGTTACATTACGTACAGAAACATTCTAAAACTTTCTAAAACTGTTCTAAAACTTTTAACCGATAGTTTATATGCATTTTTAATTTCATGCCTTTCTTCAAAAATGTTCTGTAATAGATTAAAATAAACAGCTGGTGGAACATCTCAAAACTAATTGGGTTAATTGGCATCAGGTCAGTAACAAAACTGGGTATAAAGATTTTCAGAAACCTAAAGACTGAGAGGGATTCATTACTTGGACTTGAGGATTTCATCTTCTACACTATATAATATCACATAAAAAATAAAATAAAAATAAAACATAAAAATCCAGAAAAAATATCTGAATGCAGTGGATCAAGCCAGAAACCAATAATGAATGACTGTGATCTTTGGACCCTCAGATGGCACTGAATTAAAACCAGAAATGATTCTGTAGTGGAAATTGCTGCATGGACAAAGAAACACTTCTAAAACCTACTGTCTTTGAGTAGTTCTTCACTGCATACATAAATGTAAGTTAAATCTCTACCATACAGAGAAGAAGTGATATATAAACCAAATTCAGAAACACAGTGAGCTTCTCTGGACCTGAGCTAATTTAAGATGGACTGACTTTCCTGTGGTCTGACAAATTAAAAATTGTACTTATTTTTGGAAAATGTGGATGATCCTTCAGGCTAAGGAGGATAGGGACTGTCTGTTTTTTTATAAGTACACAGTAGAAAAAAAAGCATCCAGAACGATATGAGGGTGCACAAGTGCACACAGAATTAGTGGCTTGTCATTTGTGAAGGAACTATTCATTCTGAACAATACATATACACACATTTTGGAGAAACATATGTTGTTATTCTTCTTCCGATACGGTCTTGTTTTTTTTTTCTGAAAGATGATGCTACACCATATTCTGCCTTTATTACAACAGCGTGGCTCTGTAGTAAAAGACTATTGTTTTGTTTTGTTTTAAAGTGGTCTGTCCACAGTCCAACCCTCTCACCCATTGTAAACATATGTATTCATTTTTTGGCACATTACAGAATGAAAAACATGACAAATGACAGCAACTGTTGAACACCTGAAATCCTATATCAAGCAAGAATGGGGAACATTTCTGTCCCATTTCCGACTTCACTCACAGATGTACAGCAGTTGGTCATTTGTTAAAACATAATACACACAGTGGTAAACGTGTCCTGTCCATTTTTTGAAACATTTCTAGGATAAAATTCAAAATACCTATGGAATCAAAGGGCTAGAAACTAATCAGTTTTTATTATTTTTCCACTTTCACTATGTGGATGCTTAGTTTAAGGTGAGACAGCAGTGGTGGGTTAGTGCAATATTTCATTGACAATACACAGTAGCAAGCTGAAATGAGGATCAGGCATATTCCCTTGAGCCTTCTGTGTAGGGCAAGGCTGTTTACATCCATTCGGTACAACCAGTTTATTTATCAACCCAATACACACTCATTAAAGCAGTGTAAATTACACAGAAAAGCTATAATTTCAGCTATAGAAACCAACAATTATCCCCATGACGGCGCTAATCACAGCAATTAAGCTGAAGCTGCAGGTGTCAGTATGTTTCTGCCTTGCCTCAGATGTCAGCTTCTTAACATGCAGAGCAGCAGTGAATGTGCAGAGCTTACAGAGATATTGCAGTTACTGTTGCTTGCAAGACTATTTAGGGAGTTCAGAGTTCTTTTAAGGTGAACATTGTCCTTGTTCTTATCTAGCCTATAAGCAGAGTAATTTTGATAGCAGGGTGCAGAAAAGCTGGAACTACAATAACAAGCTGTTTACACTGTTTCTGTTGCATTGATTATCCAAATTTTGTGCACGATGCTGCATAGAGAGATTAAAAAGTTGACGCAAAAGCAAAAATAAATGTCAGTTAAACAAATTGATTAAATTATTCCAACTGACTTGTTACGACCACTTATTGTTTTTGTTTTGGGCAGAAAATATATACCTAATGCAAGGGAAGAGATAGGAGATACTTTCAGGGATCATATAGAGATATAAACTTTAATCCATTTGCCTGAAGACAGCCTGTACCTCAGATTGCACTAACAAGATAAACTGCTGTTTTTTAAGGGTAACAGAAGCATCTTGATGATGTGTTGCACTTTGTCATAAAAGAACAAGTTGAATTCAGTTTCTGGCAGTAAAGTTTTATGTTTTAAAAAAGATTTATTTCAATGTAGTAAAATATCTTAATTACTGTTTATAACCACAGGGAGTGCAACCAATCTTATATATTTTAGATTCAGATTAGTAGTTTTACAGGGTAAAACACATTTTACAGCACCCTCCATAATTATTGGCACCCCTAGTTAAAATGTGTTAAAATGTTAAAAGCCTTTTTAAATTACTTTTTATTGCAGAAGCATAATCTCATTCTGAAAAATTTTTGAAAAAATCCTGACTAAGAAATAATTATTTCCCATAAAGTGACTTGTTCCACAATTATTGGCACCCTTAACAATTTCTTGGAAATAGTGGATCAAAGTATTTACGAACCTTTAATTAGTAATTCATTACCTCCTGTTTCCCTGGTGTAGAAATATGGCATTACACAGATGCCTATTTCTCTTACTCTTAAACATGGGAAAGACAAGAGAACACACTATTTAAGTAAGGCAGATGTGTGTTGACCTTCTTAAATCAAGCCATGGCTACAAGAAAATAGCCACTTACCTGCCTTATCTACAGTCAGAGCAATAATCAAAAAGGTCAAAACATCTGGAACTGTGAAAAACAAGCCTGGAAGAGGATGCAAGTGTATCTTGCCACCACGCACAGTGAGAAAGATGGTAAGAGAAGTAAAACGTTCTTCAAAGCTCATTGTAAGAGAACTGAAACAAATGGTAGCATCTTGGGGTTACGAGGTCTCCCAAACAACCATCAGGCATTTTCTGAGTTATACTCATAAGCATAAACGAGTTTGCCAAGCGGTATTGTGATTTTAACTGGGACCATGTGCTTTGGTCAGATGAGACCAAGATAGAGCTTTTTGGCAACAAACGCTGTAAGCGTAACACCAAGGATGAGTATGCAGAAAAACATCTCATGCTCACTGTTAAGTATGGGGGAGAATCAGTGATGCTGTGGGCCTGTTACTCCTCCACAGGATATGGGAACCTTGTAAGGATACATGGGATCATTAACTCTTTGAAATATCAGGACATTTTGAATCAGAATCTGGTGACCTCTGCCTGAAAGCTGAAAATGGGTCATCACTGAGTCTTTCAGCAAGATAATGACCCTAAACATGTGGCCAAATCTACTCAAAAATGGTTCACAAGACACAAAATCAAGCTCCTCTCATGGCCATCTCAGTCCCCAGACCTCAACCCAATAGAAAACCTGTGGATTGAGCTGGAGTATAGTGCATAGGAGAAGACCCAGGACTCTGGAAGATTTAGAGAGGTTGTGCAAAGAGGAATGGTCGAAGATGCCTCTTTCTGTATTCTACCATCTTGTGAAGAGTTATAGGAGAAGATTAAGTGCTGTCTTTTTGGCAAAAGGAGGTTGTACAAAGTACTAACACCAGGGGTGCCAATAATTGTGGCACACATGATTTCATTCAAAAGATTTATTTCTTAATGTGATTTTTTCCCACCAAACAAAGGCACTTGAATTAAAGCTTATTAAATTAAAGCTTAGATTTTTCTTTTTTGCATTGTTGTCCAATATTATTTATTTATAAAAAGAATTTATTAGAAGCCAAAGAACACTTCTTAACCAGGGGTGCCAATAATTATGGAAGGCGGTGTATATACCACTGTGGTCATGTGGAATAAGCTGCCTGATTCAAGTGGAGTAGTTTTAAACATGTACTGAAGAAATAGCTTCTAAATTATGTACAGTATTGTGATGCAGTAGTTGATTGTAATTTATGCCTATTTCTTTCCTCACTGATTGATTCAGTCTGTAATCTTCATATCTTTGGAAGACCACAATCAAAAGAAGTATAAATGCATTTTTATATATACAGTGGTGCTTGAAAGTTTGTGAACCCTTTAAAATTTTCTATGTTTCTGCATAAATTTGATCTAACACTTCATCAGATTTTCACACAAGTCCTAAAAGTAGATAAAGAGAACCCAGTTAAACAAATGAGACAAAATATACTTGGTAATTTATTTATTGAGAAAAATGACTCAATATATTTGTGAGTGGCAAAAGTATGTGAACCTTTTCTTTCAGTATTTGGTGTGACCCCCCTTTGCAGCAATAACTGCAGCTAAATGTTTCTGCTAACTGTTCTTTAAACATTCTTTGGTAGAACAACTTGTGTACTTAGGATCATTGTCTTGCTGCATGACCCACTTTCTCTTGACATTCAGTTCATGGACAGATGTCCTGACATTTTCCTTTAGAATTCTCTGATATAATTCTTAATTCCATCAATGATTACAAGCCATTCTGGCCCAGATGCAGCAAAACAGGCCCAAACCATGATACTACCACCACCATGTTTCACAGATGAGATAAGGATCTTATGCTGGAATTCAGTGTTTTCCTTTCTCCAAACATAACACTTTTCACTTAAACCAAAAAGTTATATTTTGGTCTCATCCATCCACAAAATATTCTTCAAATAGCCTTCTTGCTTGTCCACATGATCTTTAGCAAACTGTAGATGAGCAGCAATGTTCTTTTTGGAGAGCAGTGCCTTTCTCTATGCAACCCTGCCATGCACACCATTTCTGTTCAGTTTTCACCTGATGGTGGACTCATGTCAACACTAACATTAGCCAATGTGAGAGAGGCCTTCAGTTGCTCAGACATTACCCTGGGGTCCTTTTTGACCTCACCTACTATTACACACCTTGCTCTTGGAGTGATCTTTGTTGGTCGACCAAGATAGTTTAACCTTTTCCAAATCAAATCAAATTTATTTATAAAGCACTTTTTACAACTGATGTCACAAAGCAGCTTTACAGGGTCAGTAATAACAAACACCAAATCATTAATCCCTAATCCCTGGTGAGCAAGCCAACGGCGACAGTGGCAAGGAAAAACTCTCTCAGAGCTGGAGGAAGAAACCTTGGGAGGAACCAGACTCACATGGGGGACCCATCCTCCTCTGGTCTACTAAATATAAGTTCATAATAAATCATAATCATACGATGTTATTGTAATGCTCAGGTGAACTGATACGGTGACAGTAGTGGGACAGAAATGATGATGACAATGGTAACAATGATAACAGCCAGAAAGTCCATATGAACTCCAATGTGGGCAGTAGAGTAGGGCATCTGGAGCAGGTCACAGTAGTTGGTTGTTGGTGGGCAGCTGATCCAGGGACGCATCATGCAGAGAATAGTAATCAGTCTTCCATCAGCCTTGGACCGGACCAGTGGGCATTCACTCATTTGGAAAAAAGCAAAGATGGAATTAGTTCTGTTTGGATTTATAGAGCACAGGAATTATGAGACATATCAGAGTGTGGCAATTGACTCCGGCAGAACTATCTAGAACAGCCTACTTAAAAGGAGAGAGCCAGAAGGTAAACAGGCATGGGAGCTCCCCAAGACACTGGCATCCCTCTGCTCACCATCAACAAACCTGAGTGATTGTGTGAGCAGTGGTATTACAGCCCCAGCATCTCAGTTCACTATAAATCCCTACACCAGTGCACCCATGGATCTACAACCTTTCTATAATGTAAAGTATTAATTACCAAAAGTTAAACTAAACAGATATGTTTTGAGCCTAGTCTTAAATGTTGAGACTGTGACTGAGTCCCAAACATTGTCTGGGAGGTTATTCCAAAGTTGAGGGGCCATATAATAGAAGGCTCTTCCCCCTGCTGATGATTTCTGAATTCTGGGAACAATCAAGAAGCCAGCATCCTGTGATCTAAGTAAACAAGATTTACATTTACATTTGAGGCATTTAGCTGATGCTTTTATCCAAAGCGACTTACAATTGGGGGTTAGGTGCCTTGCTCAAGAGCACTTCAAGTCGTGACCTGCCCAGGGATCGAACTGGCAACCTTCAGGTCACCAGACCAGATCCTTAACCACTAGGCCACGGCCATAGGCCATGGTTCATAATAGGAAATAAGGTCTTGTAAATACTCAGGGGCAAGATCATGTAGGGCTTTATACGTCAGTAAAAGAATTTTATATTCGATTTGGTATTTAACTGGAAGCCAGTGTAGTGCTGATACTTTGTAGAACTGAACTAATATGATCAAATTTTCTGGTATTAGTAAGAACCCTGGCTGCTGCATTTTGAACTAATTTATTTAGGTTTCTGCTAGAGCATCCTGATAATAGTGCATTACAGTAATCTAACCTAGAAGTAATGAACCAGTTTTTCTGCATTCTGTAGGGATAAGGCATTTCTTAACTTGGAAATATTACGGAGATGTAGAAAAGCTGTTCTGGTAGTTTTAGTTATGTGTTGGTCAAATCATAAATCTGACTCAATTATGACACCAAGATTTTTTGCTACTGAGTCAGGTGTAACAGTGAAGTTATCCAGATTTAAACTTAAGCCTGATAATTTATTTCTCATGGTCTTTGGGCCTAGAAGAAGGACCTGTGTTTTGTCACTATTTAAGAGAAGGAAGTTATATGACATCCAGCATTTCACATCTTTTACACAGTCCTCCATTTTCTTTAATTTAATCCTGTCATCAGGTTTAGCTGATATATAAAGTTGTGTATCATCTGTATAACAGTGGTATTTAATATTAAGTTTACTTATAACATGGCCTAATGGAAGCATATAAAGTATGAATAATAAAAGTCCTAAGATAGGTCCTTGTGGAATTCCACATCTCACTTT
>BRDA01013599.1:55602-68423 GCA_036984385.1 Crenuchus spilurus | reverse complement strand
ACTCTCTCTCTGTCTCTCTCTCACTCTCTCTCACTCTCTCTCTCTCTGTCTCTTTCTCTCTCTCTCTCTCACACTCTCTCTGTCTCTCTCACTCTCTCTCTCTCTCTCTCACTCTCTCTCTCTCTGTCTCTCTCTCACTCTCTGTCTCTGTCTCTCTCTCTCTCTCTCTCTCTCTCTCTCACTCTCTCTCTCTCTGTCTCTTTCTCTCTCTCTCTCTCACACTCTCTCTCTGTCTCTCTCTCACTCTCTCTCTCTCTCACTCTCTCTCTCTCTCTCTCTCTCTCTCTCTCTCTCTCTCTCTCTCTCTCTCTCTCTCTCTCTCTCTCTCTCTCTCTCTCTCTATGCCACATGGAGGAATTTATCCTCAGCTGAGCTAGATTATCTGGGCTGCACTTCAAAGCCTGAGGGAGGGTGAGCTTTGAGCGTTTGGGGCACCCCCTGCTATCAGGTGGAGAAAAAACTGGCATATTTCAGCAGGCACATAAAATCCATAATGACTTGTCATGGCTAATGGCCATAAACGTACATTCCTCAGCTGACACACAGGACAGAGGGAGAGATGTGAGACAGAGCCGCGGCCAAAGCCTCCATTTTGTCAGAGTGTAAAAGGAGACGGCGGATGAAGTTACAGTTGGCTTAAGAGATGTCAGTCACTGTGGTAACAATAGTTTTCCTTCATGTGAAGAGCAGTGGGAAAACATTTCAGCACAGCCTACGTGTGTGTGTGTGTGTGTATGTGTGTGTGTGTGTGAGACACTTTTAAATAATATATTTTATGTGATATTAATGACATAAAGGGACGTTTTGTTGTACTGTTTGATTTGTAGCTCATCCTCAGATTATTAGAATATTTCATTTTGTGTCAATTACCAGTCAAACAGTGTCAACAATAAAATAAAACAGGCTTGAAATGTCATTTGCAGGTAATTGATATAAAATAAACGATGTTTTTTGTATTAAATGATGAAGACAAACATTCAGCATGTCAGTGTTTGAGCTGCACTGGGACATTAATGACATTATTAAACGTAAACATGGTCTCTGTTCAGTGTGTGTTACTGTGAGGAGCTGAGTGAGTAAAGATCAGACACTCGGTCAGGATCCTGATGTGTTATTAATGTTATTATCAGCACAACAGTGTCAGTGGGAGTGTCTGAAATGTTTAGTTGACGTGTTCAGCTTAAAATGTAAAGAATGAATGTTCTGTTAAACTGTAGAGGGAGATGTGGTAGAGTGACCTGATTGTGATGAGGTTTGGTGGGGTTACTGTATATTATGTGAGATGAGCTTTAGTACTGAGAGTTTATAAAGAGACCTGTAGAAGAACATACACGTTGATTCAGTAATGGATGGTAGTACTGGAGTGCCATCTACTGACCATAATGTGGATTATCTTCGCTTCGTGTGTGACCAAAAAGTGACCAAACTTAGTGTGATTTTTGTCTTAATTATAATAAATCATAACTTTAATCTTAATTTAATCTTTAATTCACACTGAAGTTGTAAAGTAAGATAATGTCTAAAATGAATGATGTAAGTCACATGGATGTGTTGTGTGTTTAATGTGAGTGTCATTGGCTACAGACACTGAAACACTTCACATTTCTTCTACTAATTGTGAGACGGTCCCTAACACTGCAGCCGCTGAGCACAAACACAAAGCTAAGCGGCTGAATTCTGGCTTCATCACAAGTGTAGTTTAGTAAAGGTTGTGCTTGTAATTTGTTGTCTTCTTCCATTTCAGCACCAAACTGTAACTGTGCTGGTGAATCTGTGTTTAGTTGGTGAAGAAAAGCTCAATTCTGAATGTTAAAAAGTTCACAGAACATTAAAAACATCATTGTTTGGTATAAATAATTTTTTTCATTTCCTCTTCTTTCATGTCTTTTCATTTATTCAGCTGAACACTGAAAGTGGGTTTTTTTGCCCAAATATTTTCACTGACAGTTTACATAACTAAAGATGGACTAACGTTTGTTTTATGGAAGGGACTCTGGGGCATATGGGCTGCACATGTACATGACCATATACACTTTAGCAGGTGATCAGGATGTTCAGCGGCTGAAAAAGGAGATGAATTCAGTCAGATTCCCTCTGAACTAGTATTGTTTCTTTGTGAGTACTGTGTTTCTGAACAGTTTGCATGATTGTACATGATCCCTTTTCTAATGAAACACCAACTGGTTACCAGGATTTGCTCATCTTAAATAATCTTGTAATCCTGGGTTGCGTAATTCCAGACCAGCCTGGCTTTCTCCTCTTCTTGTGATCTGAAAGGTAACAGTAGAAGCCCTCTAGTGGCAGTTTTGACTACTGGCCTCTGATGTTACAGTGAATATAGAGTCTCTCCAGATCTGCAAGTTTATATACTGTTTACTTCCAGCTCTGAATAAAAATGAATAGACCATTCTAAATGTCCAGCCCAATGGTTTCAATGGAGACCACTGAAAATCAAGAGGAAGGAGGATGGTCATAAGCCGAGCTGTTAAAATTTGGGCTCCAGGAGTGACGTAAAGTCATCCAACAGCAATGAAAGACTGATGGAGCCAATGAAAACATCAGGCTTATGCTAAATACTGATTTCAGGACTGTTTCTGAGTTAAAACATTATTGTTCTGTTTAAAAATGTGAATTATGAAATTGTTTTTTTATTACTTGAAGTCTGAAAGCACTGCAGCTTTTTGACAAGTTGTTTGTTTTCTGCTCTACATAAAAATAATTGGATTTGGGAGAAATGTAAAAAATGTTCACTTTACTCAAATGTAGAGTTTAGAGAAACTGATGTTATAGGGTCTCTTCATTTATGAGTTGTGTAGTCT
This sequence comes from Crenuchus spilurus, assembly GCA_036984385.1. Lineage (NCBI taxonomy): Eukaryota > Metazoa > Chordata > Actinopteri > Characiformes > Crenuchidae > Crenuchus > Crenuchus spilurus. Next base: position 65,604 of record BRDA01013599.1, on the reverse strand, counting down.
TGCATTTTACTAAATCAGATTTTTACATTTTACTAAATCTGATTTTGACCACTGTTGATTGTAGGGTTGTGTGGAAGGATTTTTTTTACCTGATTTTTTTGCATTTTTGTTGACTCTTGAGTGCCCACTTACCCACCCAGACAGAGCACGACCAATTTTGCAAAAACATTACAGATATTAAGTGAAGTGCTATATCAGTAGTAAGATATTATTCTCATTATTTTAATATATTGAGTAATTATATCTAACATCATTATGGAATATTATAAAATAATGCCTTAATATCTCAAAATAACAAGATATTGCAAATGTCTTTGTTCAATGAGTTAATATCTAAAAATAATATTGCAAACTAATGAGAATATCTCAATATAATGTGGTATATATCAGTATAATGACTTAATAGTGAAAAAATATCTAAAATTATCTCTAAGTTAAGATTATATTAAAATAATTACTTAATATCTCAAAATAATGATGTAACAAAACTCATGGCTTGATATTTCAAAGTAGTGTAAATGTCTGAAAATAACGAGTCATTATTTCACATAATACAGCTTAATGAGAACTCAAAAGTCATTATTTAATATCTCAAAATAATGACAAAGTAATGAGATAATATCTCAAAGTGGTAATATGTCCAAATAATGGCATTGTTACTTTTATTTTAGCTTTGCTAGTTTTTACAGCATCATTTAATCGGTCTTGCACACTTCCTGTAGTGTGCAGTGTGTAGGGCGCATGTGGTGGGTTTGGAGCGCAGCCAGCGCGGCCCCTTTAAGAGCACGGTCCGTGCTTGTTGACGGTATTTCCTGCTGTTGCTTTGTACGTTACGGTGACACGAGTGAAGCAGCTCAGAGACTGGACTGACAGCTCCATCTCATCCCCCTCCAGACTGCGCCTCACACGGCCTTTACACCGCGGTGCTGGAGCTGGGCGAGCAGACAGAGGCGTGAGACCCAGCGAGCTCCGGACGGCTCGTTTCTTTTGGATTATTTTGGACACTTGCAGCAGGTGCACGTCAAGGATCCGTCCGAGCCTGGGTCAGTCTTAATTAATGAAACTTTGCTCCGATTCCCGAGCTGGGTAAGTCCTCCATCTCTGATCTTTCACTCTCAGCAACAGGCGGTTTAGTTTGTCAACAAGTCGCCATGATAACCCCGCTGTGTGTGATGTCCATTAGCAGGTCCTGACTAAACCCCCCATCCACGCTCTGTCCATCAGCCCAAACTCACAGGTGTGTTAGCACATGGCTGACGGAGGCTTGATCAGACTCGGGGTATTTCATCCACTGTCTTAGGGAAAAACATCTTTAATAAAATGAATATTTTGGTCATTTTTAACATTTCTCCTAAAATTCTAAATCTAAAGATTCTTTTAGAGCCTCAGTTTACTGCTCAAAAGAGACGAGGTGCAGTGTCTCACACCGGAAGTTGACAATACTTTGTTTTAGAAATCACTGCTTGCTGGAATCTTCGTGACATTCCAGATGTTGTCAGTGGGGGTCAGGTCTGGAGGTTGGGATGGACATTTGGAGTGCTCTCATTTTTCCAGAGCTGTGTTATGAGGTTCTTCTGTAGGACACTGTGGCAGATATAAGTTACTGTAAGGTCTCACAAGTGGGGGGGGGGGTTCACTGTGGCTGGAAGGTCGCTGGTTTGATCCCCAGGCAGGTCATGACTGAAGTGCCCTTGAAGAAGTCAGCTAACCCCCAACTACTTTCTCAGGCTCCTGTTGGCTGATGTATCGGAGCTGTTGGTCCTGCACTTTCCTCTGAGCTTATTGGCTGGTGCTGACTTGACTTCACATGGATCAGAGGAGGCATGTGCTAGTCTTCACCCTCCTAGTGTCAGCAGCATTGCATGTGTTTGTGGGGAGTCCGGTCAGTTTATTATTCAGAAGTGATGGAGTGAAAACCAAGAGTGCACTAACTTTTTCTTCTTGTTGTTGTTATTTAGCTTGCTGGTGTCGTCACTGATGGTTTAATGTTGTTTGATTGAGCTCATCCGTCCTTGGTGGCAGGTGTGTTGTGGATGCTGCAGGAAGTTTTGTCTGAATCCTGTGAATGACTGTATTCACAGCTTGTCGTGGTGCTGCTGGAGGAAGTTGTGCCAGAAAGTGTGATGTTATCATTCACTTCCTTGTGTTCATGAACCCTCATTCTCTGTAAAGACATTATCACTGTTAAGCCCATTGTTTCTCTCTACTGTGGTTCAGTTTCACCTGGAATGTACAGGTGGGAGGGGGGGGAGGGGGGGTGGTATAGGGTATCTATTCTTTAGCCAGACTTTGGCTCCTCCCTTATTGTGGGTTGATGTATTTAAAAACAGTCATAATTTATTAACATGTCCCTTCTCTCTTTATATCTATTACATTTTATATTAAAATGTTTTTTTTGGTGCTGTGCCTTTAAGACTGATATGTGAATGATATCTGTTCTGATTGGCTGTCCTGTATTGTGCCTTGTTCAGAGGTGATCCAGACTGAAACCCTCTTTTTAAGCGAGAGTGGCTGGAGCTCAATAGGCGGGTTTATGCAAATGTGTTGGTTTCTGTGACCTCATGAAAACAGTGCATTTAAACCAGGCTGTGTTTGCATTTTAGGTTTCATATGTGGACTTTTATCTGAATATCTGCAGAGCCTCCTCACCCACAAACTGTAGACACTGTCGGTTTTTTTGTGAGTTTGAAACTAAAATTCAAGGAGTCCTTCAGAATTAGGCTCCCCTTATGATGTCATAAGGAGAATTAGCTTCGTCCCCATCTCAATTTATCCACCATCAGCTTGAGAACTCGGCTAAGCACAGTAATTGTGCTTCATTTAGGAAACTTGGGCTTGTGCTGTATTTCTAGTGATTTCTACAAACAAAACTGAATTTAGCTTCTTATTTAATTTTCACTTCCACCTTAAATGGTTACAGTCAAGTAAAGAACACACACTCAGACCAGCTGTTATGAATTAAGCTGATTATAAAGAGTGATGGGTGATCCGGAGGTTAGTCAGGGAGGTATTTTGGCTAAAAAATCTGACACATTTAATTAAAATATTAAAGTGAACGGTGTGAAGTTGTGGAACGTAAACTTTAGCAGTCTCAGTATACTCCATGAATTTAATGTATTTTAAAGAGGTTTTCTGTGATAAAAGCCCTTTAATGCACTACACACTGCTGCTTTATATGACTGTATGATGTGCTGGGATGAAGAGGGGGGGTGGATGAAGAGTGTTTATGAACATGAAGAGGAGGATGAAGAGAAAAGAAACGGGCCTTTCCTGTGCTGCTGTCTGTCAGTACTGTGGTTCTGCAGATCGACATTAGTTCTGTCTTAATGACTTAAATGTTTTATTTTTTCACTAAAATAATATTTGCTGCTTTCTCTGATGTAAAGAAACTGATTAACATGCTCATTTGTGTGCATTTAGTTTGTTTATAAAATGGCTTTTAGGCCAAAGAGCACTTTTATTTTTGACCGTTTTTATTGTAGACGTAATTTTAAGCTGCAGTGCCTCACACACACTACAGTACTGAGGAAACGTTGACTGTTCTTAACTGAAACCAGAAATCTAAACTATTTTATATTTGTTACACGTAAAGTGTCGTTTCAGGCTTTTGTTGTTTTACTGTTGATCAGACTGATTTAGTCCAGAATTTAAAGAATATTTAGATTAGATTAGATCAACTTCTGTCCGTGTGACGCGCACACACACACACACACACACACACACACACACATTAGGCTGTGAACATGTGCCCAAAGCGGTGGGCAGCTCAGTCCACAGCACCTGGGGAGCAGTTGGGGGTTCGGTGCCTTGCAGACGGGCACTTCAGTCGTGACCTGCGTCGTTTGAACCGGCGACCTTCCGGTCACGAGACCAGGAGTTTATACTTGATGGAATGAGCCTGATGTTGGTTTTGTTTAAAGGTTTGTGAGCATCTTCTTGTCAGTGGGTTCAGGTCCGGAGATTATGTTGGACATTTGTGGTGATCTTCATGTTTTCCTGAGATGTGTAATCAGTGTAATATAATACAGTCAAGTTGATTCTGACTCCTGGTGATCATAAAGATATTTCATAGCATCCTCTCTAATGTTTGAGTCTTCAGGCTTCTCAATAGCTTGTTCATGATTCCTCTGATTGTATCCATCCATGTTGTTACTGGTCGTCCTCTTTTACCTTCAGCTGTTTGAGCAGAACTGGCTTTTCATAACGTTCAAAATAAAAGCTTCAGTTTGGAAAGATGAGGTTTCATTTGGTCCAGGCTTCATTCGTTTTTCTTTGCTGTCCAACAACAAAGTCCAAACCTCTTTTTAACAGCCTTAATCTTCATATTCACAGACTAAAGATAAAACGCATTGCTTCATTTCAAAACAGGCATGTTGCGCAAAAGCAGTGTGCAGTATACTGTTATTCAAATTATATTCTTCTTCTTCTTCTTCTTCTTCTTCTTCCGCCGGATTTTTGTCCCGCTTCTTTTCCCGCAGTTTTCGAGATATCGTCACCGTTCCAACTCCAGATTGTTCCGTCTGATTGTGTGATCCGGGCTCGTATACAGAATTTTGATCGGATGTGCGGTTTTCCTAAAAACTTCCTTAATCTGGGAATTTTTTCCCATTAAGAATGAATGGGGAGCAAAAATGCATGCTCATCTACTGTACTTCTGCTTGACTGATTCGCACCATTTTGGATGCACTATATCAGGGCAGGCCCCTGAGCACAAATTCACTCTTTTGACCCGCACTCGTTTATTTGTCATTTTATTGCCATCCCTTTTTCGTCCCATTGACTTCCATTCATTTTCACATACACTCAAGCCACAGAGTTTCTGTGTCCCAACAACCACCAACATTGATATACTACATCAGGGCAGGTAACGGAGCTCTAGTCCAGAGCCATACTGACCCGCACTCTTCTTTTTGTCATCTTTTCATCCCTCGTTCCTCCCATTCATTCCCATTCATTTTCACATACAGACATGGCAACCACCTCAGATACCATAGCAACCACCTAGTCACACCTTAGCAACGGCCTTGGATGCCATAGCAACGGCCTTGGGGCGCATAGCAACCACCACAGCATCACCTTACAAACCAACTGGGATACCTAAGCTTGTGGGCCATGTTAGCAATGCGCAACATCCCGCGTTTCCTTCAGGAAATGCACTTTTCTAGTTATTATTATTATTATTATTATTCTCCCCAAAATGTTTTGTAGCCAGTTGACCCGCCCCTTCATTAGGACTCTCTAAATCACTTGTAATGTCTCTGACTCTATGAGGAGTCTAACACACCAATCAGATCACAGTGACGGTACCTTAGTCCACTGAGCCACTTAGTCCCGTGAAGATGATATTAGAACATCACTGAACTTGTGATTACTCAGAGGACGGAGTCCACAGGACCTGCTGTTCAGTTCACGCTGGAGTCACACAGTTCTGTCTGAAAGACATTAAAGCTCACAGACCTGTAACCTTGAGGACTGAATGTATTCTAAGCGTCTTTCAGGAAGCTTTTCATATGTGCAGTTCTCAGACGTGAATCAGAAGACCTTGTTGATGGATGGAGAAGTCGTGGGCACTGTGGAGTGGAGAGGTGGTAAACAGCACATGTTGGAACATTCCGTTCTAATCGTTGTAGTCTTTAGTTTTTCTGAGATGGTGAGTTACCGCTAATTAAAAGGCCCTTATTTTTAAACTGTGGTCCACTTATGATTGTGTGGGTTTAAGTACCAAAAACAAATTCCAACCTCTGTTTAGTTCTTAAAATTAAAACTCTTCTGCTGTACTGTTCACATTACACAACATTCCAAATCTCCCAACTGTTCTTACACTCAGCAGTTTTCTGTGTCCTTGCTTTTATTGATCTCGACTGGACAAGGTCACCTCATCTGTAAATACCGCTCTTGAATGAATACATGAGACTTTTTCTACAGTTGGCTTTGTGAGAGCGAGGCCTGGCCCATGGTGTAACATTTTGAGCTCATCAAGGTGATAACTTTGGAAAGTTAATTTGATCCTGAAGCATTCGCTGCTGTTCATTGCCACTCCTACTAGAGTGGAACCTCTGTTTTCATCATTAATCTGGTCTAAAGTGCCTGATGACTGAAACAAATAACTGAAGCAATAGTTCCCTTAATGTGTTCCAGACAATCCAAAATATGAATTTTATTTATTTATTTTTATATAGAATGACTATAGTTTTACATACAGACAACAATGTTGTAACATCACTCTTGCAGGTTTACGTTCTGTTTTAGAGAGTGCCGGTGTGGTTCAGCCGCAGCCTTTGTTTTGTACACCTGTTCTCGGCCGCTGTTTGTTTTTGCAGCCGTTTACAGGAGGCAGCGCTGCACGCCGTAGTTTTAGTGTGACGTGTTTATGTTGAGCGTTTTCAGCAATAAACAATGAGAAACAAAGCTAGTGTGCTTGTCTCAGATGATCGGACTAAACTGTTGGTGGCTGAATAAGGTTTTTTTTTTTTGCGGGTTTCCAGACGTGAATGGCAGGGACTTGGGACTGAAGTGCGTGTTCTGAAACTTGTCTCTTTTTAAAAGTGAGCAAAGTTAAAGTGATTTTTTTTACCGTTTGGGACCTTTAATGAAAAGGCAGAGTAATGAATAGTCTGAATGAAACTCTAAAGCTTAAAGCTGATTTTTCTGTAATGTGGACCCTTTCAGCAGAACCAGATATCCTTTGGTTTATCAGATGCATCCACCATCTAAATTCTCTTTGTAATGAATCACACAGTCTGCACCACATTACAGAAGTACTGATGGTTCTTGGGATGTGCAGAAAATCTCATCATGATGCAGTGTCATTTTGGAGCATTTCTATAGGAAGCTTCTATTGAAACTGTCCAGCAGGTCATCTGGCTGTATCACTATTTCCTAATGGAGGCTTCAGTGCTCTCTGTACAGGTGATAATATTTCACTGTCCATGCAAAGGAAGTCCTCCTGACAGCCAAATGTGATCACTCTTTTCTCACTAATGGACTGTTTAAAGCTCGAGTGCTCTTACTCTCATCTCCATCTGTAAACTAAGCATGGCAAGAGCTTCTCTGGAAAGCAGAAGCGGCACCTGGAGAACATCCCCATGCTGATGTGGTGGTGAGAAGCCCAGCCTTCCAAGTTCCATCAACATCAGTTTTTCCATGAAGTTCTGACACGTAGAGCATCCTGATCATCAATTCATCCACTTTACAAAGTCTGAACATGAATAAAAAAGGTCCTAGAATGTCTGGAAGAATCTTACTTTTGCTTTTAGAGATCTTCACACCAGAAAATGTCATTGAGATGTATGTCAATAAGAGTCATTGTGCAGTTGTCCTGTGGTCAAACACTGAGCGGTGATCCGAGGTTACAGGATGGCAGAACTCTGAAAAGACTTGTGAGGTCCGTTACAGTCAACAGACAATAATGTGCTCTATATTTAGGTTCTGTGGTGTAACCGGTATGCTGGTTGAAGAATGGTTCAGTAAATCACATTTACATTTACTGTGTAGTTGAGCAGCCAAGACATGGTTGTAGTCCAAATTCTCCTTGGAATTCTCCCTGGAATTGTGAGGCTAATATTGATGATAACCAAACACTACATAGCATCTTTCAAACCAATTAAACTCAAACTGCAAAGCTAAATGGACTACAGAAGGTTACAGGACAGGAGCATGCCGTGGTCTGCTTTTTAGGGATTTGGTCTTGAGACTGGAAGGCGGCCAGTTTGATCCCCAGGCAGGTCATGACTGAAGTGCCCTTTAGCAAGGCACCAAACCCCCGACTGTTAGTTGCTCTGGATAAGAGCATCTGCTAAACGCCTCAAATGTAAATGTCAAGTGCCCTCGGACACTGCCCCGTCTGAATTAAAAAACCTCCAAGGGCAGAAAGGGAAGCAGTGAACATAAGAGTGTAAGCAAAATGACAATAAAACTGCAGCTGGGGGTGAAGGAGTGCAGCAGAGATAGAAAAGCACGGTGGACACATGCTTCCACTGCACTCCCAGGTGAGTGCATTTGCTGTGGCTCCACCCCTTGAACTGAGAGCCTTTGAAGCCCCAGTGCCATTTGAGGGAGCTGCAGGAGATTTTGTCTCCCCCCCCTCCCCCACCACAGCTCTCACAGCCCCTCCTCCCTCTCTAGGGCAATCATAACAACACTAATAAAACCAAACCATAGTACGGCGGGCCTCCTCCCCAGGCCATACATTACCCCCAAAAATATAAACAAAGCAACATCCCTGCCTCCATGGCTGAAAAGCAAGGCAGGGACTGATAAACTGAGATTTAGAAGGACAGGAGTCAGGGTGAGCAACCCTTATGAAATCCTGGCAGCAGACATGGTAACTGATGGCAGTATGATGATTGACAGATAACCAATGGCAGAGCTCTGGCGACAGAGCCTGTTTTAAAGCAGCCAGCACAGCTGATTACACTGAGCTGCTGCAATCTGAAACCAATGAAGGGAGAGAGGCTCGCCTCCAGCACCCAATCACTTCACTGGAAGAACCTCACAGTTCCACACACTGCAATCGCTTTTCTAAAAGGGCAGTGCCCTGGCTGGCAGTCCACCCCAGCAGCGGATGAACGCTTATGCAGTATGGCTGAAATTAAGACTTGTTCCTCCTCCTAGATGGACTACAGTCTGTAATTGTAGAACGTCAGAGTGCACCTGTGTGTTCAGTGGAGCTGAGAAAATGGACAGTAAGTGTAGATACATGGAGGTGGTTTTAATGAAGTGCCTGATGAGAGTGCTGTGTTTGTTACTGATCATCTGTTGAATGTTTATTACTCATCTATAAAGCTCCACCCCAATTAAAGTGTTACTGTTGCTTTAAGATGAAGGGGCGGAGTTTCATCCATGTATGAAGTGGTCTGCAGTGAATATTTACAGGGACAGTGTTGACTCCTGCTGGTCTGTGTCTAACCTCATGGAGTATAAAACGCATCATAATCTCAGGGATTAAAGAGCAGAGAGCTGCACATAATCTGAGGCCAAGTTCCATATCATCATTACAGACGAATCAAAACAACATGGAAGCACATTTAGTGCCGAGTCTTTCTTCAAAAGCTAACCTCTGTCGTTTTACTGATGACATGTGATGAGTAGCAGTAAATTGATTCATTTCACTTTAAATAAAGTCTTTGATTAAAATGAAGCAGGAACAAATCGGCATGATGCTCAGAGGTCTTTAGCTCAGTTTGTGTCTCCCACAAGTTGTTGACAGTGAGTTTTTGGGCTTTATCACAGCTGTTTACTGTCCATGAGATGTTTAGCACATATTAAGCACAAGGCTTCATAGGCCAAAATAGGAGATTGGTCTATAAACAACCTCACTGAACACTATTAATCACTAGAACAGCTGATATGTAACCGTTTTTCAACTTGAGTATGTCAGAAAATGGTCATATTGTTTAGTGAAATAAGTGCTTTAGCATTAAATTGCTATCTCATAGCACATATCTACCATATTATTATTTATTTATTTATTTATTTATTTATTTATTTATATAGCCTATAAGCTCAATGTCAACAACTTAAAAGCTCGTAAAAGTGGAAAACGTTCAATGTAATGTTTGATCTAACATTTTTGAGAGGTAGGACGAGGTACTTGAGATGAATTTAACAGAATCACAGACCGTTGTCTTGTACTGTTAGTAGTGACGTGTCATGTAGAGCTGTCACAGGACTGGAATTATGAGGCTAACTTTGCTAACAAATGCTTCAACTCAATAGTAACCCAAATAGCCTGGATAAATTATTTAAAAAAAGAAAACAAAAAACAAATAAGTGTGTCATAAATCTATATTCTGATTAACATTTCTAGTCAAGACTTTTGAGCTCAGAACTGAATAAACAGAGGTTTTGTCTACACACTGCTCATTACAGTTTTTAGACATTGTATGTGGTTTTATTTCTAAAGCTTAACTAATGTGAGGTGACACTCTGTTTTCACTCAGCCACTTATAAGTCACATCCCAATCACCGACTCACTTTTGTCTCACAGTGGAGTGTAATCAA
>BRDA01013599.1:4037-21396 GCA_036984385.1 Crenuchus spilurus | reverse complement strand
TTGTTGATATTTTTCCACAATTTTGGTTCTCAAGTCCCCAGACAGTTCTCTTCTCCTCTTTCTGTTCTCCATGCTTAGTGTGGCACACACACACAATGCAAAGATTGAGTCAACTTCTCTCCTTTTTATCTGGTTTCAGGTAAAACATCATTTTTAAATTGCCCACACCTGTTACTTATCACAGGTGAGTTTGAATGAGCATCACATGCTTGAAACAAAGTTATTTACCCCAAGGGCGTAAGTTTGGGTCCAACATTGGGGGGGTTGAGCTGTCTGCCTATTTATTTATTTATTAATTAAATCATCTACTTTTCTAAAAGGATTCAGGAGATTTTGGGTTAACCGTATTAGATATACATTGTAATGCTTTTACTATGTATTTATTTAACTTTCTTTTTATTTACTCTGCACCTTAAACAATTAACAAATGTGGAGCTAGCTAAAATACCTGAATGGGTATTCATAGTGTGTCTGATACACAGCAGCATAGTTATTCAGTCATCAGCTAACAATACATTTACATTTACCTCATTTTGATTTTTCCGCTTTTTACAAGGCGGTGTTGTCGACCAACTATGAAAATGTTTTTTGTCCACTTTTTGGTGCTCTTTTCGTTTTTTCTTACTACACCCACTCCCCCATCAGCTGCTTGCACTAGCAAGCAAACGGTCAGGGTTGCCAGGTCCAGCAAAAAATATCCAGTCCAAAGCCAGTCTAAAACCCGCCCTTCAGAAGCTTAAACTAGCCAAAAATATGTCTGTCACACGTTTGAAGCAAATGGCAAAACAACTATGAGTGTACGACTTAATATTTTGTTTATAAGGGATTTATTATCAGTCATTAATAATATGTCAACATTAATGTTTATTAATTCTTTTATAACAGTTTTATATCCCAGTCAAGAACATTTAATAGTAACATAATTAGCAAAAAAAAAGGATCTCTCTCCCTCTCGTGTTCAGGCCTTATGTCGTTATGTTCTCCTCGTTCGTATTGTTGCATTTAATCTTCCAACACCCACTTTTCTTGTTTTTTGGCGGCTGCGGTCATTTTTAAAAGTAGCCCAAAAAAAACGCAGCCTGCTACGCTTGCATTTTCACCCGCGACTGGATTTTCAAACAAGCCTAATTTGCGTGAAAACCACAAACCTGGCAACCCTGCAAACAGTGAGCGCTGCTGCTTGGTGGAGGTTCAATGATACCAAGTTTTTGTGAGGAAAGGGGGGGTTACATTACCAAATGATTAAACATGCTAGTATTTTACCCAAAATTGATCACGAATAAAGAAAATGAACAAGTTATTTATGAAAGATGTTTTTGTAAATCGAAATTGTGACTTTATTGGAGGGGGTTATAGTGATTGGATCACATTTTTGGGGGGGTCATAACCCCCCTATCCCCCCTGCAAATTACGCGCATGATTTACCCTCAATTTTGAAAAGGTGCCAATAATTTTGTTCGGCCTGTTTTTGGAGTTTTGTGTGAAATTATGTCAAATTTGCCTTTTTTTCCTCTTTTTTTGTGTTGTTCCAATACACACAAAGGAAATAAACATGTGTCTAACAAAACATGTGTAATTGCAATAATTTTCTGGGAGAAAAACATTCAAGGGTGCCAACACTTTCGGCCATGACTGTATGTTAAGCTGATGCTAAATTACAACTGCACAAGTGCCATTAACCCTCGTGTTGTCTTAAAGGTAAAAACTGAGCTGCCATTATGAGTGCCAGTAAAACCCCCTAAATCACTGGTCTTCAGATCTGCACCTTGAATCCATATTACAGACCAGGTTTTGTAGTTACAGGGAGGTATAATGCTAAGCAGTTCAACTGACTACATTTACAGCATTTAGCAGACGCTTTTATCCAAAGCGACTTACAATTGGGGGTTAGGTGCCTTGCTCAAGGGCACTTCAGTCATGACCTGCCCAGGGATCGAACCGGCGACCTTCAGGTCACAAGACCACATCCTTTACCACTAGGCCACGGCTGCCCCCAGGCTGACTACCTGCAATCATACAATACAGAGGAAACTGGGTTCAAGGTCCCGAGTTGGAGACCCTAAATGACCTTTTTCAACTTAAAACTTGATTATTGCAGTATTGCAGTATTATTATTGTTGTTAATTATTTATTACAATAACAATAATTATTACTACTACTACTACTACGACTACTAATAATAATAATAATTTTACAAGGCTCAATTTTAATAAAGAAAGCAACTATGGTAGATGTGTTGTAATGAAGATGAGGGGTGTCCACTGGTGTCTTTCTGCACTGTTAAAGAGGAAAATCTGATATTCAAAACATTTGCTATGAAAAACAAATGATCTCCTCCTGTGAAATATACTTGGGGTTTAACATTTAAATAAGCTGCAGTATTTTGGGGTTTAATGAAGGCAGGTCATTTAGGACAAGTGCAGTACACAGAATGTTAAAACTACACCTTCTTTCTGCAGAGGATGGAGGATTCAGTGGAGTATTGTGCCTGAAGTTTCTGAACCTGTGGTGGGTTATTTTTGCCTCTCTGTCTATGAAAGCTGTGTGTGTGTGTGTGTGTGTGTGTGTGTGTGTGTGTGTGTGTGTGTGTGTGTGTGTGTGTGTGTGTGACCTGACTATGTATCCTGAGGGTCCTTTTATTCTTCTCTTTATTTATTTTGCTTCTAGGAGCCTCCAAAAGAAGACTTGACTGTGTCTGAAAAGTTTCAGTTAGTCCTTGATGTTGCACAAAAAGCACAGGTATAATCTTACTGGTTTATTAGTCATTCATTACTGGAGTACACTTATCCAGGGTTTCTTTTGTTTACCTTATTGACCTGCTTTGCTACTTAATATGCTGCATGTGTAACTGGTTTACATTTCCGTAGAATCTTTTTGGGAAAATGGCAGATGTTTTGGAGAAAATCAAAAAGTGAGTTTACATCATGATATGACCTACCAAAACATTTGCTGTTGGTTTATAGATTAACTGTGTAGGAAATATGAGGAGCCATTGTTTATGTGTTTTCTCTGGTTGGTTGTGTTTTGCAGTCTGTTCATGTGGGTGCAGCCAGAGATAACTCAGAAGCTGTATATTGGTCTGTGGGTGGCCTTCATCTCATCCTGCGTCCTGCCCTACAAACTCATGGGCTTTAGTATCGGTGAGAGCTTGCACATGGACTACATACTAGTGACAGACATTTAAACCATTCAATTCATTTACATCATTTGGCAGACGTTCTTATCCAGACTGATGTACAACAGTGTTTTATCTCCATTAAGAGAATGATCTCAGCTAGTACAGACAGGTTAGTCCAGACCTCTTCAGTTCAGACACTGTTAGAACTAAACCATCACTAATACCTAGAAAGAAGGAAAGAGACACAATTATACACAATATAAGAGCTTTACAGCATTACAATAAGTGTTTAAACTAGTGCTGCTTAAGTGCTCCACAAAGAGATGCTCTTCAGTCTGTGTGTGAAGACTGTGAGGACTCTGCTGTTTGAACAGTCAGTGGGAGTTTGTTCCACCACCTGGGTGCCAGGACAGGGACTGGACAAGCACCTGGGTTACAAAGGGTTCAATCCATCAAATGTTAAAGAGGAGGAAACTGCACGACTGAGTCAAGTTTGCAATGTTGGTAGAAAACAATAACTGGCCGTCGAGGATCACATGGAGGCTTCTTCCTTCTTGAGACGGAATGACCATGAACCAGATAGGAAGTCCAAGATGCAAACCGGTGATTCCGGGAATGAATAGAAGCTCAGTCTTACTAGGGTTCAGCTTCAGTTGGTGGGTGGTCATCCTTTTAGAGATGGCATGCGGCTGGATACCTGAGTGTCATAAGGAGGGAAGGTAAACATCAGTCGAGTGTCGATAGCATAGCAGTGGTATAAAAATCCATGAGAAGAAATTTTCACCAAGAGAATGATTGTAAAGTGAGAAAAGAAGAGGACCCAGTACTGAGCCTTGAGAGACACCAGTGTAGAGCCCACATGCAGATGTAAACCCTCTTCATTTTACCTGATAGGACCGTTCTAAATGTGATCTGAACCACTTCCACGCAGTCAGTGATCCCAAGGTTAGAGAATATGGCCAGGAGGATATCACGGTTGTCCATGGGAAAGTCTGCAGAAATTTCTATTCAAATAGTCACATGTATTAAACAACTTGTATAACAATGTCACAAATAGAAAGGAAACATTTTAATTTTTTTGTGTTAGCATAAGAAGTGATTCAATTGGTCGATTCAGTTGGAGTTCAGATTTGGATGTTTAGCTTCTAACGTATTTCACTTAAGTTTTTAAATTAGCTTGATTAGATTAGCCAAAAGTTTATAGATGCCTGTTCATCCAGTGTTTCTTTAAAATCAACCCTGAGTGGATTAAAGTGATGTCACTATGATCTGAGGATCATGAGTTTGAATCCATGATCATGCTGTTTCCTATCAGCAGCCTGTGTGTGTGTGTGTGTGTGTGTGTCTGCTGTGAATTCTGCATATTTTGTGTTTATATATTCATGAAACTGTTCTCTGACAGGACTGTATGCAGGAATCAAATTCTTCATCATCGACTTCCTCTTTAAGAGCTGTCCAAAGCTGAGGGACAAATATGACACTCCATACATCATCTGGAATAACCTCCCCACAGATCCTCAGCTAAAGGAGCGCAGCAACGCCGCCGTCTCCAGACGGGTATGAAATGCTAAAATCACAGTGTGTGAAGAGGCACAAATTAGTCTGAGTCATAGTTTGTTCATACAAATTAGACACAATTCAGCAAAACAATCATGATTACATGCTATACAAATGTCAACGTTCAGCCAAGATATGTTTAGTGTGTATCTTCAGTTAGATACGGGAGCCTAATGTAGCATATACAACTCAACTGCACAGCTAAATTATTATATCTCCAGTCCAGAAAACAGGTTCTCAAAATGTTAGGAACAAAATAAATAATCTAAAATCTAATAAGAACACAGTTCATCTACAATGAGAATATAATGAAAAAGTTCTTTTCAGAAATTAACACAAGAAATGTAATTTTTAATGTGGCACTGTAACTTGGAGGATATGAAGTTTAAATTTTAAGAGACTTTAAAATAGCATGATTAGAGGTGTCTGAACAACTCCTTATTGTGGGTTTGCAGAAACCTTATGGCCATTGCATTTGTTTATTTTGCCAAAAGTGAGGTTTTTCATCATTTATTGAAAACTTGATGTAAATTAAACAAAAAGTTACTTTTTGAAGAGTGAAATAAAGTCAAGATGTCAGTTTTACTCAAAAATGTGAGATTCTGGATTTCTGATTTTCAATCAAAATTTCTTAAAATAGAAAGGCTTGAAATGTCACTTTATGTCTACTGAATATAAAATAGGACAGTTTACCTTTTTGAAATAAATTATGAACAATAATGAACTTTATCCTCAATACAGTGGAACCTTGACCTACAAGTTTAATTTGTTCTGTGATGTAACTCATAACTCAATATGCCCGTATATCAAATTAAATTTCCTCATTAAAATAAATTGAAATGCTATTAATCAATTCCCCAAAAAACAATTTTTTTGTGATTTTAAATGACAAATGTACTTTATAGTTTTTTTTTGGATGGGATTTAGATGTTTTTTTAACATTAGCACAGTGGCCCATAAGACTGACCTTACTTAAAGCAACAGGTACAGCAACCGGCAGAGTAAATTAGAGAAAACTCTTTATCCAGATCAGAGGAGCTTTGTGAATATGGGGCAATGTTCTGGCTTCATTGAGAAGATATTTGAACATTCTGGGAACTTCCAGAGTTCATGTTGCATAATCATAATGAAATATTATGGGGAAAGTTTATAACAAACATTTCTGTCAGCTGTTAATGTTGTGACGTTCAGTTCCCTACAGTCTTAAAATGTAATGTACATAAATGTTGGCTACATTAACATCATTGCTGCAGCGTAGAACTAAAGAAGCAAACAAAGATGATATGCGTGTCTTGGCTGAATGACTGAAATTTGGGCAAAGGGGCAGTTGTGAAAATGTTATCACACTGTCCCTTTATTACATTTCTAAAATGCAATGTAATACTGTTTACTGCAAACATTTAGACAAAGCTACAGTTTAAGTGACTGAATGTACTTACAGTTGTGTGTGTGTGTCCTAGTACTTCTCTGTGGTGGGGATTGAAAGTCCTCATAATGATAGGAATGTCAGATCTGTAAAAGAAATGTGACCTTTTCATTACTTTTTTAATTAAAAGAGCAGAAGCATTGAGCTTTGGTTGCTAAGGTGAAGTTTAGGTTTAGGTTTACTCAATATTACAGTGTATGGAATGTATTGCCATAAGTGTGTTTGTGTACCATGTTTATGCCATGTTGTGGGGACCTTTCTTCCTTTCCACGATTACAAAGCTGGTCCCTGCAACATGAGTCATGCAACTGTAAGCTGAAGACATGGTTTGAGGTTAAGGTTGGGGATTTAAGGTTAACGTGTGTGTGTGTGTGTGTGTGTGTGTGTTTGTGTTAGAGAAAGTCTGCCACCACTTAAGAAAATTAAGTTTGTAAAAATAACATAAGTACAATAATTTGTTGTTGTCCAAAATGTACCTGCAAAATGGTAAGTTAACAGGAAAATGTTGGCAAAAACCATCCTAACTATTAATAAATGGTGGACCGAGAGATCAGTGGACTAAAGCGCTGTCAAAGGATCGTGAGTTTGAATCCCAGTCATGTTGCTATCCATCGGCAGCTGGAACATGAGAGAGCAAAATTGGCTGTGCTCTCTCTGGGTGAGCAGGTGGCACTTTAACAGGGTGACTACTCCCGCCTGTGGCATAATAACGGAATTCTGCAATAATACTTATATAACTCTGCTAGATTTTATACTAGAAACAAAACTAAACATACCCCAGAAACCTTAAAGGGTCTAATTTTCAAATATATATAATAGAGCTTGAATCTAAATTCATTTTGGATGGGTGTAATTTCTAAAACAGTCAAGGCATGTCAGACTACGTCAGAGTGTCTGAAATACCCTCAGACTGCAGGGGGTTAATACATTTTTATTCACTAGGAGTCAAGAGGTTTATTAGCCTGCAGATAAGCTGCTGCACTTCTTACATCACATCCATTCATTTCTGCAAACCTTGTGTATTGTTCTCTGCTGTGCTCCAAGCTTAGTGATAAAAGTCAAAAATGACCCCTGAAAGTAGACTCTTAAACTGTAAAGACTAAGTAAAGTTTTCTTTCCATCTAAAAAAATCTGTGTGTTTAATAAAAATCTGCCCCAGTGACACTGATCCTAGTGTTGCTGTACAAAAATGTTATTCTACCTTAAAAAAAAAACTAACTGGTGCATTCCTAAACATCACTGAACACTAGAATAGTAGATGCATGTACAATGTTAATAAACACTGTTCACTAGAACAGGATATTATTGACTCTGAACAACCCCAGGAATAAGTACAATAATGGGATATTAGACTTTAGGCAACCTTTACACGCAATAACAGGAGATATTAGTTCATAAACAAGCTCAAAAAGCTCTGTCCCACCTCAGTGTTCTACCACAGAACACAGTATCTGGAGCAGCGGTGTGTGTGGATTTTATCACAGCCTCAAAACAGCATAAGTGTGTGTGTCATAGACAGTGACCCCAAACGTTTTGAGTGTTGTGTGTATGTACGTACAGTGTATGTATAAAACATGCTGTCTGTCTGTCTGTATTTCCATGTGTGTAAACCATTTTCTTGGCTAAGAGTTTTGCACAGTCGTGTAGTGGCTGCAGTGCAGGTTTGAGTGAGTTTGGAGCGACAGTCACACTGCTGTTTTGTGCTCTCTCTCTCTCAGCTGTCTGGGTGTGAGAAGGTAGGGACTGTGGTGTGTGTGTGTGTGTGTGTGACACCACCAGCTCACCTTTTTATACCTGTCTGTTTGAGTGTTTTGGATTGAGACACACCTACGTGACATGACTGGTTCCTGTGCACAAATGGATCGAAATGACCTTTGTCTATTTGCAGATAATGGTCACTGTAGCACGTTTAGAATGGCTTGGTTGAAGTTTTTTGGTTCATTGCTGTCTATGCATTTAGCTGCTAATATTTAGAAAAAGTCAGGCATTTTGGATCCATTTTCACAGACCTTCTATATACAGTCGTATGCAAAAGTTTGCTCACCCCTGGCTAAGTTCAGTTTTCTTGATTTTCTGTGTAAAGGTAAGTTATCACATCAAGTTCTAGACGTTTCAGTAGTTTTATTTACTAAATGTAACATTTATGGAAAGACGTGTCGTGACTGAAGTGCCTTTGAGCAAAGCACCTAACCCTGTGGACAGGGCTGCCCATCGTTTCAGGCACATGTTCTCACAGCCTAGTGTGTGTTTCACTGCACAGGTGGGTTAAATGCAGTCAAATTCCATTGTGTGCAAGCACATTAGCAAAAAGTTTAATCTAAAACGTGAAGGAAATACCATGTGTACAATGCAGAGGATGTATTACTTTTTTACTTTGCAATAAAACTTGTGATTTAACCAGGGATGTCCCAACGTTTGCATAGGACTGTGTATGAATAAGTGATGTATTATGTGGGTATCTGTGCTTGTATTCAGAGGACATTAATTACAGAGCAAAGTACTTTCAGTACTGCAGACAGAGCATAGCCTGAATATCTGCTTTTACCTTTTAGTGAAGTTTAGCTTTAATGTTATTTTGTCTTCCCTTTAAAGCAAATGTTAACCCAGATATCATATTTACACCTTTTCCCACTTACCTCAGATGTAGTTGTTTGGCTTCTTTAGTTTAAAACTGGAAGCTAACAATGCTAACACTATAATTCAGTAGTCACCTCAGTTGCTCAAAAATAGCTGTCAAAATACATCACCAAAACTTACAGCTCACTCAGATTACATCCAGACCTTAAATTCTGTATCACAGATTAGACAAACTGTGCCTTAAAACACATGGACTAGTCTGGCAGAACTTTAATTAAGATCTAAATGTGGTTTAAGCAGGTTGAGAGAAGGTTTGGTGATGCATTTTGACAGATGTGACTGGGTGACTTGAGTTCTGGTGCATCATAAAGTAGCAAAATTTGGACTCTTCTCAGCTGATCAACTATATGTAATGTAAGTGTAAACTAGAGTAAACATGATTTCTGGGAGACCCATGCCTTTAGGGCTAATTGCATCCCTTTTTGCTGTGCAGAAGGTGTCCCTTTAGATATTGGAGACTTAGCTTTTCCTTGAGCATGGAGTCAGCTGCAGTGACCAGCATGGCCTCTTATACACCCAGAACTGTCCAGTTATCATCTGCACACTAACGATCATATTGTGTGTCTACTGGATGAACCCTGCTGTACTACACTGACTAGCGCTCTTCTCACCCACATGAG
Organism: Crenuchus spilurus; assembly: GCA_036984385.1. NCBI lineage: Eukaryota > Metazoa > Chordata > Actinopteri > Characiformes > Crenuchidae > Crenuchus > Crenuchus spilurus. The sequence continues at coordinate 12,038 of BRDA01013599.1, read as the reverse complement.
TTCACAGACTAAACAGACTAACATTTGAGATTGTGTGCTTGACCTTAATGGACTTATTTGTGCTCCTCCCATGAACGTGTTCTTTTATCGCTACTCTTACTAGGTTGGACAAGCTTTAGAGAATGTTGGATTAAAATTCCATGAATGACTCTTATTCATTAGTTGTGGCCAAGCACAAGCATCTCTCGGCTGGTAGGAGTGTGTGTATATTTATAGATACAGTGGAACCTCGGTTATCATTTGCCCTGGTTATCGTACAATTTGGTTATCATCGACTTTGATTTTGTCCCAGTTGTAGTTCATCTGCTCGGTTATCATCAGTGACCACATGACACACCGTTAATTCTCTCTCATTTTTCTGACTTTAGAACATATTAGTGACGAAAACCAAGGTTCCACTGTTGTATTTTTGACATTTTAAATTAGTATTACTAATCATATATACAGTGGGACAAAAAAGTAGTCAGCCACTGATTGTGCAACTTCTCCTACTTAGAAAGATGAGAGAGGTCTGTAATTTATCATAGGTACACTTCAACTATGAGAGACAAATGAGAAAAAAAATAATAAAAAAGTTCAGCTCAATACTTTAACATAATTTTGTTGTCAGTGACAGAGGTTAAGTGTTTCCTGTAAGTCTTCACCAGGTTTGCACACACTGTAGCTGGTGTTTTGGCTCATTTCTCCATGCAGATCTCCTCTACAGCTGTGATGTTTTGGGGCTGTTGCTGGGCAACATGGACATTCAAATTCCTCCACAAATTTTCTAGGCCACTCCAGGACCTTTACGGAGCCACTCCTTCACTGCCTGAGTGGTGTGTTTGGGATCACTGCCATGCTGGAAGGCCCAGCCACGTTCCATCTTCAGTGCTCTCACTGATGGGAGGTTTTGGCTTAAAATCTCACGATACATGGCCCCGTTCATTCTTCCCTTAACACAGATCAGTCGTCCTGTCACCTTTGCAGAAAAATAGCCCCAAAGCATGATGTTCCCACCTCCATGCTTCACAGTAGGTCTGGTGTTCTTTTACTAATGTTCTGTAATGCTTGTCCAGCCTGTTAGAGGTAGTTCTGAGAGACCTTGTGGGAGAAGCATGTCTTGGTCAGTTATGAGACTGTGGGAAAGATGATGGAGGCCTGGCTTATTTTAGGAGACTTGGTATGAGCAGTATGGTTAAGGATTAAAGTGAAAGAGGTTCAGTGCTTGAGATCTTTTCCTCTTTGTGCACAGATTCAGCCAGTGGTGTCACGAAGTAGCTTAGCAACCATCCCTTCTGGTGTGAGCAGAGAGGAGGAGAGTGGACGGGCACACAACACCAAGAAAGGAGCTTTCCACGAGGTCTTCAACCTGCCTGAAACAGAACGACCTCTGCCAGGTAGGATGTTTAGCTGTGCATCATAAACTTCACTTTAACTCATCCCGACTCATCGTTCCAAGTCAAGGTTGGATGAAGCTTCATCACTCCAGAGAATGCAGTTCCAATTTTTCCCAGCAGGGGGCTTACACTTCCGTAGCTGACACTTGGCTTGGGTCTGAATGACCTTAAGTTTATCTCTTTCTTTTGGCAAAGAATTTCTATGGAGATTAGACGTGTATGCCTGGGTCAGCAATGGGGGCATCTTAAAGTACATCACAGTTTGATGAATAGTGCCACATAAAAAAAAAAAATATTGAGATGACGTGTAAATTGACATTTCAAGTCCATTTCTTATTTTATTGTTGATCAGTAGGACTTACGGCTCCATCCATTATCTTATCCGCTTAATCCTGATCAGGGTCGAGGTCCCCTACCCCCTCACCGGGCGCAGACTATCCTAGCCAGGCCCAGGAAAGTGTACCAATCTATTGCTGGGTACTAGGGCTGCGAAACCCACGCAGACACAGGGAGAACATGGACACTCCACTCAGATGGGGATTTGGACCCAAGACATCAGCACTGAGATGCGAACGTGCTAACCACTAAGCCACCATGCCGCCCACATGACAGTTAGAAATCAACAATCTCAAATTATTAAAATATTCATTTTCAAGTGTGAGTAAATTCCTCTCTAAATAGTACCAAACAGACACAGAACCTTATCATCGCATGGTATCAATGCTGCAAGAACATAGACAACATTGTCAGATGTGTCATTATCATTGCATCAACATTAAAACAAAGTTTTGAAATTCATCACTTGTAAAAAAACGCAATATTACATTTCTTGGACAGGTGCTAGTAGGCGGGTGTTTTTCCTAATAAACCAAGTGAAAAATCTGTGGCCACACTGTAAAGCCAATGTTTTGTGTTTAAGCTATTCAAGTTCATGTTAAATTAATCTTATTGGCAGGGACTGTTTTGAGCTCATTAGTTGTGAGCTAATTGTTTGTTATATTGGTTCTGATTGGGACCTTTCAAAGAGCTCTCCAGTGCTGCTTACTGATCATGATGTTCTGTTTTCGTCTATTTTATTTGAAGGGTCAGTGATGGCCAGTTGTAAGTTTGTTGATGTTTTGTGTTTATGCAGTTTGTGAAAATGGCTGGAGATGCTGTTTGATCAATCGGGATCGGAAGATGCCCACTGATTACATTCGCAATGGTGTGCTCTACGTTACTGAAAAGTAAGAAATCCCTTTCTCACAGCCAACAGCATTTGCAACAGGACCTTCCTTGACTCTTCAATGGGTTAAAGAATAAGTTTCAGCCCCAAGTAGCTCAGCGGACACGGCGCTGTCACTATAATCTGAGAATTGTGAGTTTGAATCCTGATCAAGTTGCTTGCCATCAGCAGCCAGGCTGTGCTCTCTCTGGGCAAGGAAGATGGCACTCTCTCCTCTGCACTATTAAGTAATGTCTGCTGGTTCAGGTGTCTGCCAGGCAATCCATCAGAACTGGGGGTCCTACGCTTTCCTCTGAGCACGTTGGTTGCCTGGTGGCGATGTATCAGCAGCAGTTTGAAAAGAGGCGGAGCTTGACTTCACATGCATCGGAGGAGGCCTGTGTTAGTCTGCAGCCTCCTACAGTCAGAGACATTACAAGTGATAGAGAGTCAATGAATGGGCGGGGCAGATTCAAATAAGATTTAAATGTTTTCCAAATATTCTTTCAGTAACAGTAACTAACTGAATTAGATGCAGGTATTTGCTATTACAAAATAACTTAGTTGAATGTATTTATTGTTTTTGTACATCCCTCAGCTACTTGTGTTTTGAAAGCTCCAGTTCCAGATCCGGCTCATCCAAAAAGAATAAAGTCATTAAACTGGTGGACATCACAGACATCCAGAAGGTATCTGAGTCTATGTTTAGTTATTTTACATACCCAGAGATATTTTACAACAATTCTGAACTTCATCTTTTGGATTGCTTGATTTCCACAGTATAAAGTTTTGTCTGTTTTGCCTGGGTCTGGAATGGGAATTTCAATTGCCACACCCTCAACACAGAAGGTACGTTAAGAAATTTTTTTACTTGGAAAAGCTTTAGAGATGTAAAAGACATTACCTGTGCCAGTGTTTTATATTGTTTTGTGTTTGTCTACACCGATCACATCTCATTCAGGTCTTGATCGTAAGTCCAGTGTTATTAGTTTCTATTGATTTATATTGCATAATTAAATAATTGATTAAAGAGCCTGGACCAGTGTATTTTCCTCACACTCAGATGGTTTAGAACTGCCAGTTAAAATGATGCTACAAATAAAACGGATCTGCAGTTAGAATAAATGTTGGGAAATGCTGATAAATCAGTTTTTGTTTTTGATTGAAGTCCTGCTGATGTTTGAATAAAGCACAAATAGATTTGAGCACTCAGCTTCTGTCCTGCTGCCTTCTTGTAGCACAAATCTACTCAGTATTAGATCTAAAGTTTAGACATATGTTTAATGCTTTTCATGCATATCTAAGGAAACGATACAGGGACACCAAACATTTTTGAAAACACTTCAATCTGTCCTTTAAAACATCTACTACTCTCCAAAAAGTAGAACATTGTGAAAACATAAATTGCGTTCACAATTTAATTAAAAAGGTAAACCATCATATTTTATGTGTATTACATGTAAGGTGACTTTGTTTTATTGTTGATAATGTTTGAATAGTAAATTGCACAAATGAAATTCTAATAATTAGATTTCTGTATTGTTTATTTTGTATTGTTTGAGTGGATTTTAGAAATGTTTTGTCATAATTCACAGTGATGCTTGGTTAACAGGATGAATCAGGTGTGAAGGAGCTGAATCAGATGGAGCAGAAAAAGAACTGAACTGTGTGATGATGTACTAAAGACTTGCTTAATGATATGATGAATGTTTATCTCCACATTTCTCAGCCCTTGGTGTTTGGTGCCATGATCCACAGAGATGAGGCCTTTGAAGCAATCTTCACTCAGTACATGAAGATAGTGACCACAGGCTGCCCTGAGACCTAGCCCTCCACTAACCCTGCCTCTTTCCTATCTTGTCTCTCTGCTGGCTCGCCTGGAGCAGGCTGAAATCAGGGGGCGTGGCCTAATGCTCTCCTGCGTTTCATTCACTCTGGTCGTGGCTAGGTGACGTGACTTTGCACCAGAGTGGTCAGAAAGAGAGGTGTGTGCAACATTCCCATGGGCCAGGACACTTCATTTTTAACACGGTTGGCTCATCATGAAAACGGTCTGGGGGCTGGATCCCCTCACCTGCCTGTCTACTGAACAGACGTGTTTAGAGATGCATATAGTTTGTGTTTTGGCTACTTTTTATTTTAGTCTTTTTGTCCAGGCTGGGCTTGCACTGGGAGGTGGGGTCACTTCCTGTTAGGAGGTGGTAGGATGCTGCAAATGTGTATTAAGAGAGACAGTGAAGCCTTTTCACATCAGTTTACATTGTTGCAGTGCAATCATGCACATGTGCGCAGACACGTACCTTCAGATGTGTTTTTGTTTGTTTTTTCATCAAAATTTCTCCATAAGCTACGTAGTTGGGGATGGTTTTAAGTAGTTTTAATGTGAAATGCCTTTCTTTTGAATCCTCTATATTTTTGTAACCGCCAATAGAATGATTGATATTTGAATGAATGAATGCTGGGATTTTTGCACCTGTTGAATCTGCTCTAAAGCACAGTTTAGAAGGACATTACGCAGCTGATAAAGTTAAGTCCTAAATGTTTTAGCACAAAATCTAATGCCAACATACTAAACTAGATTTGAGGTTGATTTAAGGATACAGTCTTATTGCACTCCATTCTGTCAGACTGCTTTGTTTTTTGTATGTCTTGAGCTTTTTGATTGCAATATAATTTAAACCAATACAAGAAGTGTGATGCACCATGTGAGTAGTATTGAAGTATTATGGACACCCTATGCAAAGTACAATGTTAGAAGCAAACCTAAGATTGAAGATTTCTCCAAAGTTTAAACTAATTCTAATCTAATACTGTATTGCCAAATGTATAAAGGAAGCCCTTAGGCTATGTTTTTTTTTTTTTTTCAACATGAGGGTCCTTCATAGTATATCGCCAATAACATGATGATGCTAATGTTCACCAGTTATTGTTACCTGCATAACATGTACCAACATTTCTATATAAAGTAAAGAACTACTAGATCAGAGTTTTTAAAAAAGTATTCTTATGATAGAGGCATATATAATGCAATTATAGCCCTCACTTCCACCCAACCTGCAAGTCCTTCATGCTCCACTAGGGGCGCCTACGCAACAGTTTTAATGCCTGTACCTAATGCAAATCTAATGACAGCATTTAAAATAAGGAAATTCCACATCACTTATGTATTGTTATGATAGTCATTATTATTTTTATTAATAATAATAATAATAATGATGATGCCATTATATCACACACTTCCACCTAGCCTGTAATTCATTCATGCTCCACTAGGGGCCTCTGCTCAACAGTTTAAATACCACTGCCTTACATTTTCAGCATTAATACCATGAAACATTGATATGTAATTAGCACTGATGTGAGAATGATTGGCCTGGATGTTTACACAATTAGCCGGAATACTGCTTGGTTAATTTTACATACTGGTACTATGAGGTACTGTAGAGTGTAATATCACAGAAATGATGCAGCTGGGCTTACTTTATCGGCTCTATGTGGCTTTTTACAGGGTAGTCGTTCATGCTGGTGAAGTGTTTCTGTTTTGGAAAAGCATTCTGTGTTTCCATGTTTAGCTGTTATTTCTGCTGAAGAGCTAAGAAAATGGACTGGGTCTCATCAGTATGGCACTGTCTGTCATTGAAAGCTGGTCTTTTGGTCTGGGGTCATTTTAAAATAGTATGTCTTAAGCTGTTTAGAGTAATACAGGGTAACAGCCATACTATAATAAAAGTGTCCTGTTATCTGTGCAAGCTTTATTGTGGACTGCTCTGTGAGCTTAAGCTGTACATCCCCATCATAGTGAGTTTTATTCTAACACATTCTAACCTTTGAATCACACCAAAATAGTCAAACCAGACTATATTATGACCAGAGTGACTTATTCACTGAATATAAACTCATTGGAGGATCTCTTTACACAGTAGGCAATAAAACTCACCAAACTTTAACCCTAAAATCAAACTTTCCTGAATATTAGAAATGTTTGTAATCTATCGTCATAACAAAATTCACGTTATAATACAAACATGTTTTTTATATCCTTACTTATGTGCTGTGCACTCTCACTGGACTGTAACCAGGTCTCTATCTTTCCTCTCAATGGGGTGGTTCCCTCAATGTCACGTATTCAATACCTTCACATTAAGAAACTGCCTTTTCAATTTATTCAAAACGGACGTTTCAGTTGATTTTTACTGATTTAAAAAGTTCTGATACAGGACGCAAATCTGCTCCTTTCTGCTGGAACAGTGAATCTTTAAGATGACCTTTAAGGACCATACTGGACCTATATGGGTGCATTTGCATAGTTTGGACAAAAAGCAGCTCAGTCATTATTACTTTGCTGTGAAAGTGCTGGGGGTCCAGTTAGAGGCTGTTATTGTTACTCAGTGAGATGGAGCACATGAGTTTCTGGTTGAGCATTAAACTGGTGTTGCAGCAAAAACAGTCCCGCACGAAACAAAATGGCAAAGACTGGGAAATGCAGTGTTTCTAAAAAGTGTTTTATAGTAATAAGTATCTGCTGCAAACTGGCATATAAAATAGTCAGACTGCACTTTCAAAGTCTTTCAACCAGTTTGGAAAAAATAAGCCATTTTACAAAATGTTGGGGGCATGTCCCTAGTGTAAATATGAGCTGTGTTTGTTACTGCAACCTCTTTGCCCGTCCTCTTTAAAATAAAATAAAAAAAACTGCCAGACTACTGAGAATGATTGTTTTATGAGTTTCAGGAAGATTACACGAACCTAAATAACATTAGAACAGATTCTCTGGGGTCTGCGCTCCTGCTGGTGCAATAAAACTGAAATTCTGCAAAAAAAAAAAAAAACACTTTATATAACAGATTTTATCCTAGACACAAAACTAAACATACCCCAAAAACCTTAAAGGATCGACTTTTCACATATAGGTTGAATTTAAATATTTTTTAGAGTCTTGTAAGAGAATCATAAATAACGAGGCACATTTGTGCCATTGGCCATTTTCTCCCGCTTATTCACGCGATCTGCCATACATATGATAACAATATGGTAATTAGTCACATGCTACTGGAGGATTAACGGCAGAGAAATGTGTGAAAATGCCTATTTTGTCTCTATAAACAAATAGTACTCAGCTGAACAAAGACCTCTCACCCGAGTGTTCACACCTATCTCATGAATATCCAATATAAGAACAAGTGAGTGAAAGTGTCGCCTCACATTAGTTAAGCTTTAGAAATAAAAGCACATACAATGTCTAAAAGCTGTAATGAGCAGTGTGTAGCCAACACCTGTTTATTCAGTTCTGACCTCAAAAGTCTTGACTAGAAATGTTGAGTGTATAGATTTATGACCCTCATTGTTTTGACACTGTTGTTGAGTTAGTGCTGATCAAAAGCATATGTAATACTTTTTTTTTTTTTTTTTTTTTTTTTTTTT
>BRDA01013598.1:6956-30649 GCA_036984385.1 Crenuchus spilurus | reverse complement strand
AAAGAGAAGCCCTCGGACAGGCATCAGGAGTAAAGCAGATCTCTGTCTCTTGTGCTCTTCTTAAAATTCATTTTTGCAAGTTCAGTTTTTCTGGTCCTGCATTTATTTTCACTTTTTCTGGCCCCATGAATGTTCCCCTGGCTGTTATTTTAAGGGGCGCGGAGGGTCCTGGTTCCTCTCTGCAGGGTGTGTGTGTGTGTGTGTGTGTGTCTGTCTGTCTGCGTGTATGTAAGTCTTCATGTGCTTGTGTGTTATTAAACCATCCAGTCTGTCTCTATGCACATGAGTATATATGTCTGTGTGTGTGTGTGGTATGTGTGTGTTTGCGTTTGTTCTGTATAAGTTATGGTGGGTCACACCATGCCGTTCTCCTGCCGGGGTTTGTGTACAGTGCTGGTCTGCGGGCTGTGGAGAGAGGGGGCCAGCGTGCAGAGGAAACCGGCCAGCAGCGTGAGGCCCAGGCCTCCCCAGGCACTGAACATGGACCAGCCATAACCATGACTGATGTCCTCCGGCAGACCATACAGGTAACGAGGATACCGAGACAACTCAAAGTTTATACCAGCCACGCATGTGCACAGAGAGATGATACAGCAGGTCCCTACAAGGACAAAAACATAACAGAGGGATTATTTGTTTCACAATAACACAATACAAATTAACCCTTGAATCAGACTTTGGGGTTTCTCACCTTGCCACAATGGTGGAACCCTTTACTCCCTCCAGGTTCATAGAGGAACTTCTGTTAACAGACAGATTTTTGGCCTACCTAGACAGTATTTAAACTGATTTTTGGTAGGCTGGAGTCAAAAACCACATAAAATCTGATTTGGAGGAGGTTTGAAATCTGATTACAGTCAGTTATGTACATCTCAGTTCAGATGCTCAGGCCACTCAAATTGGATTTCTAAGTGCCTTTCACATCACTCGCTACACGACAAAGAATGACATGTCAAACCCAGAGAGGACATCCCAGGTTGCCAGGTCCCAAAAAATTTTCCAACCCAGAAAACAGCCCTACACAAGCTTAAAACTAACCCAAAATCTAATCTAATCTAGAGTTTAATCACAGATGTTTGAGGAAGCTATAATTGCTTTTTTCTACATAATCTTAAGCTTTTGTAGTAAGTTAAACATAACACTTTTCCTACTCTCGGCTTAGTTTTACTAGTGTCACTATAAAAAAAATTGGTGATCATGGTACATTTTTAAAGAAGTCCAACATGGCAACCATGAAGCCACATCACCAGCGTGGCTGTAGTTACAGTTCCTCAAGGACCCAGAACTGAAGCATGGTGCTTGATGGAACCCAAATGATGTAGTTAAAGGTTGCTGCAGGAGCTTCAAGACTATTAACAGGCCCTTCAGTAAGTCAGATGAAATACAGATAAATAGTAAGAGGTTTGCAGCACATCCATCCTTACAAAATGTTTGTGCAGTTACGTAATTCCACCAGAGAGGTCTACAAATAAATACAGTGGAGGAAATAATTATTTGATCCCTTGCTGATTTTGTAAGTTTGCCCACTGGCAAAGATATGAACAGTCTATAATTTTAAGGGTAGGTTTATTTTTAACAGTGAGAGATAGAATATCAAAAAGAAAATCCAGAAAATGACATTGTATAAAATATATACATTTATTTGCATTTTGCAAAGAGAAATAAGTATTTGATCCCCTACCAAACATTAAGAGTTCTGGCTCCTACAGACCAGTTAGACGCTCCTAATGAACTCGTTACCTGCATTACTTGCAGCTGTCCTAAATTGTCACCTGTATAAAAGACACCTGTCCACAGACTCAATTAATCAATCAGACTCTAACCTCTCCAACATGGGCAAGACCAAAGAGCTTTCTAAGGATGTCAGGGACAAGATCATAGACCTGCATAAGACTGGAATGGGCTACAAAACCATAAGTAGGCCACTGGGTGTAGAGGTCTGCGCCGGACTGATTTGATAGTCTCGCTCCCGCCCTAAAATCGTCATATTTGGTCCCGCTCCTGGCCGCCACATAATCATGGCTGCCCGCTCCCACCCGCAGTACTCACGGTGTGTGTGGTGGGGAGTTGAGTTTAGTTTGTCCTCCTGTGTGTGTGGGGTGCACAAGCAGTCTCTTTCAGAGACAAAAGGAGGGAGCGGATGTTGCTGGATTGGTTCTGGGTTGATGATGACGTCACCCTCGACATGGCCAATCAAGTCTAATATTTAAAATTATGGCCTAATGAATAATTATTAGTGCAGAGAGAGCCCGTCTATCTCTCTCTCTCTCTCTCTCTCTCTCTCTCTCTCTCTCTCTGTGAGAGAGAAAGCACGCGCGCGTTTGTGTGTGTGTGTGTGTGTGTGTGTGTGTGTGTGTGTGACAGAAAGAGAGAGAGAGAGAAAGAAAGAGCACGCACGTTTGTTTGTGTGTGTATGTGTGGGCAGGGATACTGAACGCTCCGACAGAGTTTTGACTTCCTTACTGACTGATTAGCTGCATGATTATCATTATTTTCTAGACTATTTATTAATTTGCGGGATTTTTTGACATTTACGTCTCGTCCCACTCCCGCAACGACTAGACTAACTGACCGACTGCTCTCGCCAAAGGCAATTAATTGTGGTCTCGCGCCGCAAGCTATTGTAACGGGCCCCTCTGGAGTCCCGCAGTAATGCAGACCTCTAGTTGGGTGAGAAGGAGGCAACTGTTGATGCCATTGTAAGAAAATGGAAGAAATACAAAATGACTGTCAATCGACCTCGATCTGGGGCTCCATGCAAAATTTCACCTCGTGGGGTATCCTTGATCATGTGGAAGATGAGAAATCAGCCTAATACTACAAAGGGGGAACTTGTTAATGATCTTAAGGCAGCTGGGACCACAGTCATCAAGAAAACCATTAGTAACACATTACGCCGTAATGGATTAAAATCCTGCAGTGCCCACAAGGTTTCCCTCCTCAAGAAGGCACATGTCCAGGCCCATTTGAAGTTTGTCAATGACCATTTGGACAATCCTGGAGAAGGACATGTGGTCAGAGACCAAAATAAAGCTTTTTGGTATTACTCCACGCACCGTGTTTGGAGAAAGAACAAGGATGAGTACAACCTCAAGAACATTGTCCTAACCATGAAGCATGGGGGTAGAAACATCATAATTTGGTGATGCTTTTCTGCAAAGAAACAGAATGGGATGACTGCACCATATTGAAGAGAGGATGGATGGGGTCATGTATCACAAAATTTTGGCCAACAACCTCCATCCCTCAGTAAGCGCACTGAAGATGGGTCATGACTGGGACAAGTGTCTTTTATACAAGTTACAAGGTTACAAGTTCAAACAGGTGCAATTAATACAGGTAATGAGTGCAGAATAGGAGGACTTCTTAAAGAAAAACTTACAGGCCTATGAGAGCCATAACTCTTGCTGATTGGTAGGGGATCAAATACTTATTTCTCTTTGCAAAATGCAAATATATTTGTATATTTTATACAATGTCATTTTCTGGATTTTCTTTTTTGATATTCTATCTCTCACTGTTAAAATAAACCTAACCTTAAATTTATAGACTGTTCATATCTTTGTCATTGGGCAAACTTACAAAATCAGCAAGGGATCAAATAATTATTTCCTCCACTGTAATTATTTATTCAGTACTGCACAGCTTCTTATATATCTCTGTTTACTGTTGTTAACAGTGACTTTGTTGTTAAATTGTACTTGGGTTCTGAGAAAACACTGAGGTTATTATTCACTGAATGTGAAAATACATCACTGCACAATTACTATCGATCTATCTCTGATACAAACTGATCAACAGCTAAATAAAACAATAAACAAAACAAAGCATTATTTTTTAAAAAATGTAATACTGTAATGCCACTTTAAGATAATAAAATCCAGTTGCTTTTCTCCTCTAATATATAACAGCATGTGAAGCCCAGATAGAAATGCCCATTTAAGATTCATTAACAACTAATTTCTGTTTAAAGCTTTGGTAGAATCAGCTGTAGCAGAATACCTTTGGGATTTTTTCTTCAATTATCATTTTAGTACAAAGGTTACACTATTAGTAAATGACTGGGCATTTGTGATTAATAATAATTGGCACAAATGGGCTTTTTTTGTGGCCAGTCATAGCCTGACTCCCAGGTCACTCTTTTTGCCAGGGGTGTCAGACTCCAGTCCCGGAGGCCAGATTTCTGCACAGTTTGATGATCTTCATGATCAAAAGCACTTGATTCAACTCAGCAGGTTTAACTGTAGTGTCAGAGCAGAGACATCACCAAACTGTGCTTGACACCAACCCTCCAGGACTGGAGTTTGACACCCCTGGTTTATGTATTTCTTTTTGTGTTGTGCTGCCACCTAGTGGTGAATTGAAGAAATCTAAACAGAACTCACCTCCCATTAGAAAGAGCAGGCCAGCTACATACTGCATCAGTTCATTGTGCTTACAGCATCCCAGCACACCAATGACCCAGCCAAACAGGATGATGGACACAGCCATGCCTATGAATCCTGCAGTCATCCTCTGCAAATCTACAGAGAGAAACAGGTCTTTGTTTGTAATCTGATTTTATCATCACTGTGCAGGCATCCCAGTTCAATTCCCTTTTTGTTTAGCAGAATCTCAAATGAGTCATTATTCCCTACATAATGCACTAAGCCAATCAAAACTTGTATTCCCAAATATTACTTCAAATGTTAGTCATCCAGCCTGCAGTTGAATCCCAAATGCAGATGATGCTCTCTATTCAACGTGTTATTCTGTGACCTACATAGTGCACTGTGTAGGGAGTAAGGAGCCATTTGAGATTACTCAATCTTACACTCATTAGAACTGATCTATCTGTGCTCTAAATGTTTTTTAAAGTTACTGTTGGACATGCGTTATAGAACTCTGTTGTTCGTTAGGGGTGGCTTAGTGGTTATGTTTGCCTCTCAGCACTGAGGTCTTGGGTTCAAGTCTCCGTCTGAAGGGGTTTCCTCCAGGGACTCTGGTTTCTTCCCACAGTCCAAAAACATGAAGAAGAGGTGAATTGGCTACTCTAAATGACTCTGTTGTGTGTGAATGAATGTGTCTATGCCCAGATATGGTTGGCACTCTGTCCTGGGTGATCCCTCTAGTGCTCGATGCAGTCCTGCATGTGGACGGTTATTTCCGGTTGAGAGTACGCTGTGTGCGATTGGCTGCTGCTTCTCGCCAGTGTGTGTGGTTGAGTTATGAGTGTGCTAATTGTAAAGCGTCCTTTGGTTTGAGAAAGGCTTTATATAAGTGTAACATTCATTCATTCATTACAAATGATGTTTACTTTGTGTTCATGTGAAAAGTGACCCTCCTGGGATAGACTGGGAAGCAAACGTAACTATGATGTCATTTCACTGGCTGCCCGTATCAGATTCAAAACTCTGATGTTGGCCTACAAAGCCAAGAATGGACCAGATCCTCCATACTTGATGGCAGTAGTCAAAACTCCATCTGCTACAAGAGCCCTTTGAGCTTCAAGCACAGCCCTGCTTGACCCCCCGTCCTTCAAGAAGCATTGAAGACAAGCATCCAGACTTTTCTCTGCCCTCACACCTAAATGGTAGAATGTATTTTCCCCTGCCAGTCTGAATGGCAGAGTCACTTACTGTCTTCAAACGACGACTGAAGATCTCTTCTTATCCTGTACTCTCTAAAGGCTGTTAATAAACTTATGCCTTTACTTTAATATAATTCAATGCATGTTGAGTATTGTGTATCTAAGCATCCATACTGACTTTAGCACTTGGCATCTAAGCTTGAGGGGTCTTCTTTATTCTATCCTACACTAACTAGCCCGGGATCCTTCTTTGTAAACAGCAAAGCACTTTTGTAACTCTGAATAAGAGCATCTGCTAAATGCCTCAAATGTACATTTCATCATGCAAAGCTTCTATTACATACAACAGCATAGACCAGCTTAGCCACATAGCATTTATGCAACTGGATACTTTAGTCTAAACAAACAAAGTTACAACTCCATGCTCTGCCCACATTTTTATCAGTTATCAAGAGGTCAAGAATTACAAATTTGGTGAAAATCCAATTCAAACTACTACATTCAGGTTAACGTTTCAAAATCATGTTGAGTTTCTAGTTATAAATGACAAAGCTAGACATTGTTATAGAGCAGGGGTGTCCAACTTCAGTCCTGGTGGCTCGATTTACAGCACAGTTTGGTGATGTATCTGCTCTGACACTACAGTTAATCCTGCTAAGTTGAATCAGGTGTGTTTCATCAGGAAAATTGCAAACTGCAGGAATTCGGCCTCCAGGACTGTAGCTGGACACCCCTGTTGTTGACTATAGATTGAAAACATCAACAAAATTGGTCAGAAACACCAAGTGTAGCCCTTCCAGCACATTCAATATAAATATTATTTAAAATAAATAACACATTCACATCTTTTTGGATGAAAAACAAGCTTGCTTGACCTCTGTATTTAACCCATCTGTGAAGTGAACGCACTAGGCTGTGAGAACATGTGCCCAAAGCGGTGGGCAGTCCTGTCCATGGTGCCAGGGGAGCAGTTGGGGGTTATGTGCGTTGCTCAAGAGCACTTCAGTCATGACCTGCCCAGGGACTGAACCGGTGACCATCCAGTCACAAAACCTGGAGCCCTAATCACCAGACCATGACTACAAAGGAACATCATTTTTGATGGAAAGTACAGAGAGGTCAGTTTTGATTTCCACTGAATGAAATCAGACCAAAAACAGTTAAATTAATAATGCTCATTGATTAAAATAATCCTATACTCTGTGTTGCTTATATCAGATCAGCACTCGCAGGAAGAGAAGTGCAATTTCCTCCAATTCTACAGCCCTATTTTTAGATTCCTCAATTGTCTGTGCTCTGGCAGGCATGAAATCAGCTAGGAGGGATGAGTGTGGTGAATGACTCTGGTTGACATGAGGAGTGAGCAAGGCGCTCCTCACTCAGCTGTTCTGCTGATTTATGCCGCAGCATTATCTGCCCTTGCCCAGGCCAATCAGCCGCATATCATGGAGATAACTTACGCAAAGCGTGCCACTCATCTTGCCGTATTGTCTTTGTAATGTTCACTGGGAGATTGCGTGGAATATTCGATGAGGAGTAATAATATTTCACGGGAGTGCAGCGCTGAAGCAAACCTGTGGGAGAAAAGCACACAGACACATTCAGAAGCATTAGTATTCATCACAGGCAACACTGTCAACTGATAAGAGGCTGATTTAATGCAAGTGTGCCCAGAAACTCAACTCTACAGAATACTCTGAATAAGAATATTTAGTATATTCAAACGTTCACCCATTAAAGACTTAAAATTAACCCTAATTCTAAAATTATGATAATACACAGTTTTATACATTTTTTTGAAACACTGATTAGCTGACATATCAGTTTCATTACGCTACATTCAGACCGCATGCAAATCAGATTTCTATTCTGAGAAGACTGTTCACACTGATATTTGTAAGAAATCAGATCAGTTTTGAGTGTCCAGACTTCACAAGTGACCACCAATAAACTCTTATGCAGTAACAGAGTAGAATAGATAGAGCTGGACATGCTTTATGTAGACTTTCTAATATTAGAAGATTCAGTGGAGGATATAAAAATATAGATAAGCGTAGAAGGAAAAGTATTATGTTTAATTACTACAATTATGTAGAACATGAATTTAAAAGTCAGACTACAATATGATTTAAGAGTAAAAAGCAATTATAGCTTTCTCAAATGTCTGTGATTAGATTCTATATTAGATTAGATTTTGGGTTAAGCATGCTGGAGAGTTTTATGGAACCTGGCAACCTGGGAGGTGCTTCATGGATCTTTGCACTTCTGTCACTCTGGGTTTGACGTGTCATTCTTTATCATATTGTGAGTGACATGAAAGGCACTTTGAAATCTGATTTGAGCATCTAGTGTCCAGATTTGTACAAATCTGATTGTAATCTGATGTCAAAGCACCTTCAAATCAAATTTTCTTTGGTTTTTGGTTGACTGGACTGCAAAAATCAATCTGTATACAGTTTAGACAGGCCAACAATCAGATTTGGGCTTGCTCTGCTTGCTATGACTCACCAATAGATGGTGCTACCCTCCATGGTGACAACTGTTTCTATTTTCAATGTTTAAATAAACATTTAAAAAATAATCAATAACTATATTTTAAGTCTCCCTGTGCTAAACATGCACAATAACAAGTAATATATCAAATATTTTTGGGGAAATGAGCTTCCTAGTTTATTCTCTCTCTCTTCTGAGGTGACAGAAATATCAGCAAGTCAGAGAAGCAGCAGCCAATCACTGACCTGCTGACACAAGATACAACATAAATGTAGCCAATCAGCATCCTCCAATCTGTTGCCTAAAGGACTTAATTTCTGTCCTCCAGTAGAGTGGGTCAGTGGTTTTAGGAATGTCTGACGTTATTGATGTAATACATGTCTCTAGAAATGCTGATATTTAGTCTTAATAGTGTTTTTGCTCATTTTATTGTATATGTTAGTGAACCAGACTTAGTTGGTAATCTAATGATACATACTGTATTTTCTATCTTTACACATTTACATGTAATGACAGTTTTCATTAACTATTAGTCTTAAATGACAATTAAATAGTGACTTTTTCACAAAGCACTGCTATCCTGCAGTTTGTGTTCAGTAATATTGGGATGGTTGTCTGAATATGGCTCAAACAGCCTCACTTAATATATTTTTCACCAGCTGCCACTGTACAAAACTGAGGCTGGGAGACATGCAGACTTTTGTCAACAGCCCATTATCACCTCCCTCTGCACTCCTAGCCTGGGATTAGGTGGTGTTAGTTGTATCCTGTACAGATTCAGACTAAAACTACTCTGTCCTGTTTGACCAGTCATGGCTCTAATTCTCACCGATTCTGTTATATAACCATCTGTATAAGTGCCTTTAATCTCAACACTTCTGCCTAATGATTAGACTCATTAAACATATTAATACATTTTTTACTTTATTACTGTACTTTTGTCATTGGTTTGCCATTCGGTGTTAACCAGAGGATGATGGGTTCCTATTTTAAGCATCAGTTCTTCTCAGAATGTCTTGGAAAGTTTGTTGAGACTTGGATTTGGATTTTGAATTATTCTGACTTTACGCTGAATAATATCTGGTCAACAGTGGTAATAGTGGACTCATTTATATAAATAAGAGATTTGGTGTCAACAGATGGGTTATAGTTAGTAAATGTATTAACAAAGTGCAGGTTTTTAAAACAGCAGGTGTAGGTACACAGGAGGTGCATCTAATAAATTGGCAATTGGTCAGTTCTATTTTAGATTAAATTAGATTCAATATTTTGACAATGTAATTGCACAATCTTTAAAAGATTGATGAATCTTTAAAGGGATTCACACATTAGTGTTTGCACTGTGGTGCTGTAGTATACTGTAAATTAGGGTAGTAACAGTTTCTCGCACTGTCTATAGCAGTAATCTGGGCACAGATAATCTGCCATTTGAGTTGCTAGTCATTTATATGGCCTATTTTATCAACAAACACTGTAGATCAGGGGTGTCCAACTCCAGTCCTGGAGGGCCGAATTCCTGCAAACTCAGCAGGTTTATTTCTAGTATTCGAGTGGAGAAATCACCAAACTGTGCTGGACACCGACCCTCCAGAACTCCAATTTGACACCACTTGTGTAGATGTCTTCCAAAAGTACGTATTAAAGGCTTATGACTGTACTCATGTATTCATTGATTTGCATGTTGATTACTGTGTATCCAGGCATCCACTGACTTTACTGACTACAGTAAGCTCAAGGTATCTTCTGGATTATATCCTATGCTAACAAGCTACACTGATGGTTCTTCAAGGGTTCTTTAGTAAATAAAATAGTTCAATATAGAACCATGAACACTCAAAACCCAAAGGGTTCTTTGCATTGTGTAAGGGTTCTTCAGATTGATGAAGAATGTGTTGTATCACAGTAAATCTGCCAATGTTAAATCAACACTATTAGAGATAAATTAACACTGAGGGTGTCAAAATGTAACACTTTCAGTGTTAATTTAACTCTAATAGTGTTGATTTAACTCTGGCAGATTTACTGTAGATGGTTCTATACAGAAGCCTTTTGAAAATGGTTCTAAATAACACCAAAAAGGGTTCTTCAAATACTACACACTTGAAATTGTAACCACAGCAGGACCCTTTTTGGTGCTATACAGGACCATTTTCAAATGGCTTTTATATACAACACATTTCACAATGGAAAGAACCCTTTATCCATGCAAAGTGGTCATGGTTCTATATAGAACTGTTTTCTTTAATAAAGAACGTTTAAAGAAGAGTGTAAGGAACTGTCCTGGGTAAACAGCAGAGGACTTTTGTAAGTGGATAAGATTGTCTGCTAAATGCCTCTTCAAAGCCATTGAAGTGCACAGATCAGCACCTTGGACAGCGCTGCATCTTCTCAGTGATGCTACCATCTGCTTACATTGAGCTGTAAGATGTTGATCATTTAGCAGCAATCATCCACAGAAGCTGTTGTGTTGAATGTATCAGGTCAGAAAAAACATCTCCTGCTCTACTGGGCTGGTTTAGAGCACAGCTGGCGGGGCCTGTACTACGGCATTAGGCTCTGCTGTCACCTTTAAAGATGAGATCCTCGTTCTCGTGGTCGAAGCCCTCTCTGTGGCACTTCCTCCACAGTCCCGTAGCGGTGGAGTTGTACCTGCGGCTGCAGCGGGACTCCACGGTCGACGCGGGCGGCAGGAAGTCCCTCTTGGCCCGCGGAAGCGCGCTGCCCCCTCCGCCGCCTCCCGCCCGCGGCAGCACGCGCAGGGGCAGGTTCTGGTTGGAGATATAGATGTACCCCGGGTCCGTCCTCTTGCTGGCGTACTTCTTGCAGCGCTCGCGGTGCCTCCGCGCGTCCGTCTCGTACCAGTAGTCCGTGCCGATGGCCACGGCGAGCAGCGCGAGCGAGCAGAAGGCCAAAAACAGACCGGACGCCGTCAGCAGCCTCATGGTGGCCATCTTCCTCCTCCACCTCGTCCTCGGGAAGCTGGACAGATGCGCCGGCTCTTGCGCCCCGCCGCTGCTGCAATCACAGCATCATCCTCGTCGTCTTCATCATCAACATCAGCATCATCCTTATCATCCTCGCCAGTAACGCAACCGTGCAGGGAAGCCCATATCATCTCACACTCGCCATGCAGGTTAAGGAAAGCTCCGCCTCGCTTGCGCTACAGACATGTTGGGGGAGGCAGCCTGATTCCCGGATTTATTTCTTTATTTCTGCCCGTTTGGAGTGAACACAGGGCGGACAGCCAATGCCGAGAGAGGAGTCTGCTGATGAAAGCGCTCACGATTCGTCCAAACAGACGCTTCTGGTGATCAGGCAGCTCTTAGCCTCCAGCCTTCAGCTTTCAGCACAGCTGCAGTCTAGAGCAGCACTGTCACCTTCAGCTTATGTGCACCTTAATATGCCTTAGATTCAGACATTTTAAAGTGCACAATTACTGGCCAATGTGCTTATTTAACCCATCAGTGAACAGCCATATTTATTTTTTTCAGATTATCTCCTGGAATTACCTGAATTGAGGTTTTTGTTGTTGTCTTTATTGCTCTGTTTGCCTGAAACACTTCATCAGTCCGACCTGACACTGACTAATGAAGCTCCTGACTGCTGAGATCGCTGCATGATGCCAACCTTAGAGCAGCTGCTCACCAAACAGCTACACTTATAAAAGAGAAGGTTCTTCAATGGTTCTTTAATAAAGACATTGGTTCTACACTCTAAGGAAACAGGTTTCCATATAGTGCCACAAAAAGGTTCTTTGACTCGTAACATATTGACTGGTGACCATGTTCTACTAACAATGAACTTTATTGAGTTAATTCAACTAATTAAAAAAACTGCTTTAGTCATTGCATCAAAGTTATGTTTGTTGATGCAGTAGTGATGATACTTTTGTTATTATTATTATTATTATTATTATTATTATTATTATTAATTATTATTATTATTATTATTACTGATGCTGTTGTATTGAGTCCACAGCAAAATGGACCAGAACACACTGAACAACCTAAAACTAACCAAATCACAAACCACCAAGAGTCAGTACACTGTGGCATCATTTCAATAATACACACACAAAGAACCCTTTAGGCGTTCAGATGGTTCTATGAGTTTTCATGGTTCCATATTAAACGCTTGAAAAACCTCCTTTTGTAAGAGTGTTTTACACCAGAGCAGGATGTGTCTCTGAGGGAGTCTTGCTATAGAAATGAACTCGGGCTTCTTACAGCCTCAAAGTGTGGACTCTGTATATATGGAAAAATAAATAAACACACCACATCAAACCAAATCCAACTAATACAGTGCTCCGTTATATGTGCCTACTGGTCAACTTTGTCCTACAACATTTATTTGAAGTGGATCAGACAAACAGCGTTGTGTAAAGTCTGTAGATAATGCTGTCAGTAATGTTGTGTAGTTCAGTCTCTGGTCAGAGGGTGACACCAGAGTTACAGCAGCTTCCTCAAATCAGAGCAGTAGAGGAAGAGGAGTATTACTGTATTATTAAAGCACAGATGCATGATGATGTGGTTTTTAGTGTCATTCACAGTGTGAGATTATGTATTTAATGTCTATACAACATTAAAAACACGACCATTATCACTCAGAGAGGCTTTGTTCTTAATGTTTGTTTGCTAATTAGTCAATTCATTGAATCAGGTGTGCAGTGAAAGTGATGCTCTGGGCTCAGACTTGGGCTCCAATGCCAAAGAAAAATCCAGTTTAGTTCCCTGAACAACATTCCAGTGCTACATGATTTAAAGGATGTTAAATAATGTTAACTGGTTCTAAATCAGTTAGATTTACGGTGCTGAATGCACAAGTCTCTCTCTCTCTCTCTCTCTCTCTCTCTCTCTCTCTCTCTCTCTCTCTCTCTCTCTCTCTGTGTGTGTGTGTGTGTGTGTGTGTGTAGGTTAAGCTTCAGTACCTGATGCTATGGGTAGTGTGTGTGTGTGTGTGTGTGTGTGTGTGTGGTTACAGTTGGTCCACGCACTCTGGCCTGGCAGGAAGTTTGTCTACAGAGATAAAGACTAAGACATCCAGCTGTCAATCATTTCTCACCTTTGGTGGTAATTTCATCTCTCTGATTCTAGTCTCTCTCTCTCTCTGTGTGTGTGTGTGTGTGTGTGTGTGTGTGTGTGTGTGTGTAGTTTTGAGAACTGAATCTGTAGTAAATGTGTATATAACTGAGAATGACATTGAGCTCATTTAGAAGCCAGAGTGTTGTACAATGTGATACCTCCTTACAGTAGGAGGTTCTTCAAGGGTTCTTTGGTAAAGGCAGCAGTTCTATAACAAACCATGAAAGGGTTCTTTACAGTTAAAGAAAGGGCTCTTTGTATGCGTATTATTGGAATTATGCCACAGTGTCATTTAGGTTATACTGTATGTTCAGGGTGTACTGGTTCATTTTACTGTGGACCCAAAACAAAAGCATCAATAATTAACTAGAAAAGTGCATTTCCTGAAGGAAACACGGGATATTGCGCATTGCTAAAATGGCCCACAAGCTAAGGTATCCCAGTTGGTTTGTAAGGTGATGCTGTGGTATCTGTGGTGGTTGCTATGGCACCCAAGGCGGTTGTTATGGCACCCAAGGCGGTTGCTATGGCACCCAAGGCCGTTGCTATGGACCACAAGGCCGTTGCTATGAGCCACAAGGCCGTTGCTATGGCACCCAAGACCGTTGCTATGGGTCATAAGGCCGTTGCTATGGGCCACAAGGCCGTTGCTATGGCACACAAGGCCGTTGCTATGGCACCCAAGGCCGTTGCTATGGCACCCAAGGCCATTGCTATGGGCCACAAGGCCGTTGCTATGGGCCACAAGGCGGTTGCTATGGGCCACAAGGCCGTTGCTATGGCACCCAAGGCCATTGCTATGGGCCACAAGGCCGTTGCTATGGGCCACAAGGCCGTTGCAATGGCACCCAAGGCCGTTGCTATGGGCCACAAGGCCGTTGCTATGGCACCCAAGGCGGTTGCTATGGCACCCAAGGCCGTTGCTATGGTACCCAAGGCCGTTGCTATGGGCAAAAAGGCCGTTGCTATGGGCCACAAGGCCGTTGCTATGGGCCACAAGGCTGTTGCTATGGCACCCAAGGCCGTTGCTATGCCACCCAAGGCCGTTGCTATGGGCCACAAGGTGGTTGCTATGGCACCCAAGGCGGTTGCTATGGCACCCAAGGCGGTTGCTATGGTACCTAAGGCGGTTGCCATGTCTCTATGTGAAAATGAATGGGAAGAACGAGGGATGAAAAGATGGCAAAAAGAGAAGTGCAGGTCAGTATGGCCCTGCACTACAGCTCTGTTATCTGTCCTGATGGAGTACATGAATGTTGGTGGCTGTTGGGACACAGAAACTCTGTGGCTTGAGTGTATGTGAAAATGAATGGAAGTCAATGGGAGGAACGAGGGAAGAAAAGATGACAAAAAAAGGAGTGCGGGTCAGTATGGCTCTGGACTAGAGCTCTGTTACCTGCCATTATGTAGTATATCAATTTTGGTTGTTGTCGCGCAAATGGAAGCCTGGAATTTGGTATGGCTAAAAATGAATGGAAGTCAATGGGACGAAAAAGGGATGGCAATAAAACGACAAATAAACGAGTGCGGGTCAAAACAACAGTGAATTTGTGCTCAGGGGCCTGCCCTGATATAGTGTATCCGAAACGGTGCAAGTCGGTCAAGCAGAAGTACAGTAGATGAGCATGCATTTTTGCTCCCCATTCATTCTCTATGGGGAAAAAATCCCAGATTAAAGAAGTTTTTAGGAAAACCGCAAATCCGATCAAAATTCTGTATAAGAGCCCACATCACACAATCGGACCGAACAATCTGGAGTTGGAACGGTGTCGATATCTCAAAAACTGCGGGACAAGAAGCGCGTCAAAAATTCGGCGGAAGAAGAAGAAGAAGAAGAAGAAGAATATATGAAAAATCGAATAACAGTATATTGCGCATTGCTTTGCTAATAATAATAATAATAATAATAATAACTACAAAAGTGCATTTCCTGAAGCAAACGCAGGATGTTGCGCATTGCTAACATGGCTCACATATTAAGGTATCCCAGATGTGCTCCGAGGTGGTTGCTGAGGTGTTGCTATGGTATCCTTGGTGGCTGTTAAGGTGTTGTTATGGTATCTGAGGTGGTTGCTAAGCTGTTGCTGTGGTATCCCTGGTGGTTGCTAAGGTGTTGTTATGGTATCCCTGGTGGTTGCTAAAGTGTTGCTATAGTATCTAAGGTGGTTGCAAAGCTGTTGCTATGGTATCCCTGGTGGTTGCTAAGGTGTTGCTATACTATCTGAGGTGGTTGCTAAGGTGTTGCTGTGGTATCAGAAGTGATTGCTAAGGTGTTGGTATGGTATCCATGGTGGTTGCTAAGCTGTTGCTATAGTATCTGAGGTGGTTGCTGTGCTGATGCTATGGTACCTGTCATGGTTGCTAAGGTGTTGCTATGGTATCTGCGGTGGTTGCTAAGCTGTTGCTATGGTATCCATAGTGGTTGTTAAGCTGTTGCTATGGTACCTAAGGTGGTTGCTAAGCTTTTGCTGTGGTTTCTGAGGTGGTTGCTAAGATGTTGCTATGGTATCCATGGTGGTTCCTAAGCTGTTGCTATGGTACCTGAGGTGGTTGCTAAGCTGTTGCTATGGTACCTGGGGTGGTTGCTAAGGTGTTGCTATCATATCCATAGTGGTTGCTAAGCTGTTGCTATGGTACCTGAGGTGGTTGCTAAGCTGTTGCTATGGTACCTGAGGTGGTTGCTAAGATGTTGCTATGGTATCCATGGTGGTTGGTAAGGTGTTGCTATGGTATCTGAGGTGGTTGCTAAGCTGTTGCTATGGTATCTGAGGTGGTTGCTAAGCTGTTGATATAGTATCCATGGTGGTTGCTAAGCTGATACTATGGTATCTGTGGTGGTTGCTAAGTTGTTGCTATGGTAACTGAGGTGGTTGCTAAGCTGTTGCTATGGTATCCACGGTGGTTGCTAAGGTGTTGCTATGGTATTCCAGGTGGTTGCCATGTCTGTATGTGAAAATGAACGGGAGTGAATGGGAGGAACAAGGGATGAAAAGATGACAAAAAGAGGAGTGCGGGTTAGTAAGTCTCAGCACTAGAGCTCTCTTATCTGCCATGATGGAGTACATAAATTTTGGTGGCTGTTGGGACACAGAAACTCTGTGAATTGAGTGTGTGTGAAAATGCATGGAAGTCAATGGGAGGAACGAGGTATGAAAAGATGACAAAAAGAGGAGTGTGGGTCAGTATGGCTCTGGACTAGAGCTCCATTACCTGCCATGATGCAGTATATCAAATTTGGTGGTTGTTGGGCAAAAGGAAGCCTGGATTTTGGTATGGCCAAAAATGAACGGGGGTCAATGGGACGAAAGAAGATGTAAATAAAATGACAAATAAACAAGTGCGGGTCAAAACAACAGTGAATTTCTGCTCAGGGGCCTGCCCTGTCCGAAATGGTGCGAATCGGTCAAGCAGAAGTACAGTAGACGAGCATGCATTTTTACTCCCCATTCATTCTCTATGGGAAAAAATTCCCAGATTAAGGAAGTTTTTAGGAAAACCGCACATCCGATCAAAATTCTGTATACAAGCTCAGATCATGCCATTGGACCGAACAATCTGGAGTTTGAATGGTGTCGATATCTCGAAAACTGCGGGACAAGAAGCATTAAAAAAAAAAATCAGGCGGAAGAAGAATATATGAAAATCGAATAACAGTAAGCAATGCACAACAAAATAAGTAGTTGATTAGTTGAATGAACTCAATAAATACAGTTATTTGTTAGTATAATATGGTCACCAGTCATTTAGTGAAGTGAGCACTGCAACACAACTTTAAACTATTTACATTTTAAAGAATTTACTATTAAATTTAGAAAAGGGCAAATCACATTTGGACAAAGGAGAACATTGTTCACCATAAAACATATACAGTAGAACTTTTTTTTTGTATAGTACCAAAAAGGGTTCCACTGTTGTTAATTGCCAAAGAACCCTTTTTTGGTACTATATAGAACCCTTTTTGCTAAGAGTTTGTAGAAAAACCTAAATATGACCTAAACATCATCAGATGTTCATACAAGTCCTAAAAGAAGATAAAGAGAAGCCAGTTAAACAAATTAGACACAAATATTATACTTGCTCATTTATTTATTGAGGAAAATGCTCCAATATGACATTTGTGAGAGGCAAAAGTATGTGAACCTTTGCTTTCAGTATCTGGTGTGACCCCCCTTTGCAGCAATAACTGTAACTAAATGTTTCTGGTCTGTTCTTTAAACATTCTTTGGTAGAACGACTTGTGTGTTTAAGGTCATTGTCTTGCTACATGACCCACCTTCTCTTGAGATTCAGTTCATGGGCAGATGTCCTGACATTTTCCTTTAGAATTCTCTGATATAATTCACAATTCATTGTTCCATCAATGATGGCATAAGACGCAGCAAAACAGGCCCAAACCACAATACTACCACCACCATGTTTCACAGATGAGATAAGGTTCTTATGCTGGCATGCAGTGTTTTCCTTTCTCCAAACATAACACTTTTCATTTAGACCAAAAAGTTATATTTTGGTCTCATCCGTCCACAAAACATTCTTCCAATAGTCTTCTGGTTTCTCTACATCATCTTTAGCAATATGCAAATGAGCAGCAATGTTCTTTTTGGAGAACAGTGTCTTTCTCCTTGCAATCTTTCCATGCACACCATTGTTGTTCAGTGTTCTCCTGATGGTGGACTCATGAACATTAACAGCCAATGTGAGAGAGGACTTCAGTTGTTTAAAAGTTACTCTGGGGTCCTTTGTGACCTCGCTGACTATTACACGTCTTGATCTTGGAGTAATCTTTGTTGGTCGACCACTCATGGGGAGGTAACAATGGTCTTGAATTTCCTCAATTTGTACACAATCTGTCAGACTGTGGATTGGTGGAGTCCAAACTCTTTAGAGATGGTTTTGTAACCTTTTGCAGCCTGAACATCATCAACTCTTTTTCTGAGCTCCTCAGAAATCTGCTTTGTTCATGTCACATCAAACATGTGTTGTGAAGTGCAGACCTTGATAGATCCCTGTTCTTTAAATAAAACAGGGTGAACACTCACACCTGATTGTCATATCATTGATTGAAAACATCTGACTCTAATTTCACCTTCAAACTAACTGCTAATCCTAGAGGTTCACATACTTTTGCATCTCACAAATATGTCATATTGAATCATTTTCCTCAATAAATAAATGAGCAAGTACAATATTTGTGTGTCATTTGTTTAAGTGGGTTCACTTTATCTACTTTTAGGACTTGTGTGAAAATTTGATGATGTTTTAGGTCATGTTTATGCAAAAATATTGAACATTCTAAAGGGTTCATAAACTTTCAAGCACCACTGTATATAGAACCATTTTCTTTACTAAAGAACCCTTGAAGAACCATCTCTTGTAAGAATGTAGGGACTGAAGTTGTTGTCTGTGCTGAGTTAAGTACTAAAGCTGGACTTGAGACAGTTGTAGTGAGGATGGAACTGTCCTGGTCTGTTGTGCAACAGAGACAGTGTGTGCTGTGTGTGTGAACAGATGTAACGGACTTCCTGTGGTGCCATAAAAAATACCCTGCAATGCACTGTTGGGAAAACACGAATGCACAGACCATCTTGCTCACACACACGCACATACACACACACACACACACACACACACACACACACACACACACAAAGTCAGTAAGTGAGCATTACACTGATGTCCTATTTGATGTGTAGATTGATGTAAGAAGCAGAGTGAACACACAGAAAGAGAAAACATGACACATTGCAATACTTTTAACTTCATTTACTGCCTGCAGCAGAAACATCAGTTCACCAGAGACACATCCCAGCTGGACGTGTCCACCACAGCCATTCACATTTACACAATGATCAAGAGGAAATGAATCTGAAAGCTTCTAACTTCTCCATTTACTCTGTGTGTGTGTGTGTGTGTGTGTGTGTGTGTGTGTCAGGGTTTAAGAGAACTATAGACCTACAGTCTGCAGTGCTGGGTTATGTGTATAAAAGTCAATATTACAGTCTTTTCCACATGTATGGCAGACTTGATTAAACTTGCTTTTGCTTTTAAAGCTCCTCTAACGAGAATCGTACAGAATATTGTAAACGTGAGTCAAACAGAACCTGCATAAACATACCGGTAATATTAATGTATTCTTGGTGTACTTAGAATAATTCTTTCAAAACTACAAAGCAAACATGTAATAGAGGGCAGTTAACACTAAAACTAAAAATCACTATTGATTTAGCAGCACCATAACCTTGTTTACTATGAAAACCTAACATTTTAACAGTATTAAGCATACATCCAATGTTCATACCTGTATATGTAATTAAATCTAGGTTTTCTCATGTGATCAAAGGTTTTGATGATAAATTAAGTAGTAAAAGTATGTATATGTGATTTCATTGATTTCTTAAAAAGATTCTTGTTCAATGTCTTCATTTATTATTTTGTTCCTATATTGTAAATAAATAGTGAAGTCATCCAGACTATGAAGGAATACATAATGAATGATGTAGTAAACTTAAAAGTGTTATGTTTAAACTTAAAACAGAAATGTTTAAATATTAAAATAAGAGTTGTACCAATTATAGTTTTTGAAATAAACTGTCACTAAATATTTTAGCATCTCATAAAATTGACGACTGCAATTATAAAAAATGTTTAATATGACATTAAGCAATTAGTCTTCCTTGAATTGATTATGTCTTTCAGATGTTTTATTTTGGTATCTAGCATTTCAGACTGGAGGTGTAATGGACTCTAATCATGTAAATAGAAATGTTTTATGCCATAAATGTAATTGTAGATGTTATGTGATGTCATATACATCGAATAATGAATATATTATTTATTTACATTCACACTAGAAATGTCTAGTAGCTAACTGTGTCCCAACGTTTGACTGGTATGGTAAATAAATATTAGAAATCATATATAGACATTAATAAGCTAATATACATTGCTTTCCCCCACTTGAGAGCTTGAACACAGAAAAAAGGCCATAAGCATTTAATTAAGGCTGTTGCTTTACCAATAATTGGAGAGGTTGAGATGGTTTGGGTATGTGTTGAGGAGGGATAGTGGATATATTGGACAAAGGATGTTGGAGATGGAGCTGCTAGGCAGAAAGAGGAGAGGAAGACAGAGAACATTCACAGATGGACATAGAGATGGTTGACAGGGGATAGGGTGAGATAGAGGCAAATGATCCACTGTGGCGACCCCTAAAGGGTGCAGCCGAAAGAAGAGGAAAGAAGCTTTACCAGTCATTAAAGGTTCCCACACAGTCAGAACATCTTCTAGTGAACTGCTGGTTATTGTAAATGATTTATGCAGAGTCTAGTTTACAGTTTTCTGTAAGTCTGGTGGCTCAGATGTGCCAAACCCCCTTCAGCCAACGTTACTGTTACAGGGATCCACTGAAATGAAATTGTTCTGCCAGTTAACAGACTGGTATCTGTCACAGTAAACATCATCACTGTGTTAACCTGTTAACAGTCCAGTCTATACTATTAAAAAGATTTCTATAAGGGCTAAGGCACCGGTTCTATATAGAACCATGACCAGTCAAAGGGTTACATGGTGAAAGGGTTCTTCAGATTGATGAAAAATGCGTTGTAGATGATTCTACACAGAACATTTTTGAAAATTGTTCTATTTAGCCCCCAAAAGGGTTCTGCTGTAGTAGTGTTATGTAGAACCATTTTCTTTACTAAAGAACCCTTGAAGAACCATCTCCTTTAAGAGTGTATAGATGTCAGAACCCCTGATGGGTCCAAGAGGTTACAGATCATGTGACATGTTAATATTTTAGGAAATTCTCTTCACATATAACCAAAACACCGAGTAGATGAAGTCTCTGAAATCTGCTGTTCTGTGTTCTGAAACAGTAGCTAGTTCCTCAAAACTACTGACAACAGTGTGAGGCTTTGATTAAAAAAAGGAACAAGACTCTCTTGGAACTTCACTTTGGGTTAACCCTAATGTTTATGACAGAGTACAGCTCATACAATAGACTATCACTGACCGAAAATTTCCCGTGAATTGCTTGGCTTAACGATGTGCTCTCATAATCAAAAGCTCATAGATTTCCCAAAAATTAGAACTGTAAAAACATCCTTTTTCAGTTTAGTCTTAACTCAGATTTTCACCAACTTTAGAGAAAAAATCAGCTAAGCCGTGTTTTACTTTAAAATAAACTACATTTTCATTTTATTATAATCTGTATGTTTCCTTTATACAGACTGTAAGACCTCAGATGCTTTTTATGGTGACGATAAGAACCTCTTCTGCAAATTTCTTTTGGCTATTAAATTTGGAAAGGAAGCATAAAAATAATGTAAATGATGAATAATATACAAGAGAGTAGCCAACGTTGGATTTAGAGCGTGATTGGCAGCTCTACACTGACTAGAATTAGCAACGAAATAAGAGGAGTCACAGGCTACATCTGCCCTATCAGAATGAGGAACCACTCAGAGGTGACAATAAAGTGCCGACCATTAGAGGGATCTGTGACCATTTTCTGCATCACTGACTGAAGAAGGAATATCATTAAAACACAGAGCTTTAAAAGGCTTCAGAAGTAATTTGTAATGTATGCAATGTTCCCTCAGTAACTACAAAACAGAAGTACAGCAAGTAGAGTCTGACAGTTTGACTTACAGAATGGATGGCTGTGTCATTTCACCTGTAAGTATTATTATTATTGTACAGTAATATGAGTCTGGATCTAACTGTAAGCAGCTGAATATGAGCAAAAGGGTTCTGAATTGAGAGCCACATTTATTTAAGTCAGTTATATGCAAACATTTGGACAACCTGGTCAGATAATATTTATTCTTTAAAATTAAAACAACTCAGAATTTACAAGTAAAAAATTACATTTTTGTAGCTTTTGGTGCATTCTCTATTTACTTAAAAGTAGTTCTTTGACTACACTACTGGTCAAAATTTTTAGAACAGTGTTAGAAAGTTCTGCTGGTCAGGGTTTCATCCTACAGCAAGATAATGACCAAAAACATAAGTCCTAGCTCTGCCAGAACTACCTCAGGAAAAAAAAACAAGATGGTCAGCTTGAAAACATGGAGCAGCATCTCCAGACTTGAACCCCATCTAGCTGATTTGGGATGAAGTGTCTGAAGAATATTTGATGTCTGTTGTAGAAAGAATGCCACAAGTGTTTTCAGCTGTTATATCTGAAAAGAGTGCTATTTTGTGTCCAAAGTTTAGACACATTTGTGTCTATAAATTGATTATATGAGTTCTTATTTAACTCCAGTGCTTTCATTTCCAAGTACAGTGAGACATTAAACTGAATTGTTCTGAAACTTTTGACTGCTATTGTAAATTAAATTAAGCAAACAAATGATACATGTGCACTAACAATATACAGACATTTACTCAAAGTAACAATCACTTAGAAAATCAACAAAACCAAATTTAAACAGGTGCCCATATTTATGCATACAGATGCTCACACAGTTACTTAACATATTAAATTGTTCTTTTTCTCAAACGTTCAGTCGCCAGAAGAAATTATTTCATATGAAGTTTGTCGACCTCCGTATGACTTTTATTCATACCTGCCCAACGAGCCAGACGGTCATTTAGGTGAGTCGTTAATAAACTTTCTGTTTTTCTCCGTTTGTTTGCTGTTTGTTGTGTTTTAAATTGCTGGCTGTGAAATCTAATGACTAAATTTCTCAGAAATAATCCCCGACAGATTCAGTCTAAAATCTAAAATTAAAAGAAATGATCAGTGTGAACAATTAAAAGTGTCTCATTTAAATAATAATGCATGGGGAAGTCAGTTGTCCATCAGTCTTTACTGAGTTTTGTTTTTGCTGCCATTTAAAGTGAAAACCCTCCATTTCATGTGTGCACTGTGGGAGGTGTGAGCACACTTCCTGTTTATGAGTAGAGGCTAAAGACTCGGCCACCTGCATTAAAGTCATCGTGTAGACACTGAAAGAATGTGAAATAAGTGGTTGATGGGAATTCAAAAGTCTTCCAGTGATCATGAGCAGACGGTGGTCACATGCACATCTGGTCCTTCCAGGAAGATACAGATGTTCAGTCAGAAGCTCTGGACACTCTGAGGCATGACAACTGACAGACAAATGGAATGGAACAATATTATGCATATTTTTTTCTTTCTTTTTGTCTTTCTATGGAGTCCACATTTGTCATTTTATAAACAGCTCTTTATGTTACCCATCCCAAGTTTATCCATTTAAACTTTCTCATTGTGTCTTTAAGACTAATCCAGACAAGGGGCCCCGAGTATGGAGCCAAATCAGGGACAAAAAAAACATTGAAATGGAAAGTTTCAAAAATACAATTTATTAAAAATAAGTCTAACCAATGTTTTTTCAGCTTATAAATAAGTTGAGAATTTTTTTTACATAAATTATTTATTTTCATTTTCACTTTCTTGTATATTTTAATATATTATAGATATGTATTTTCAGAGTCAGGTCTTTTTTTTTTTTTTTTTTTTTTACAGTTTTGCATTTTATTTATTTGGTTTGAAATCTTTTTTTCACCTTTTTTTTTTTTTTTTT
>BRDA01013595.1:28545-49348 GCA_036984385.1 Crenuchus spilurus | reverse complement strand
CTGTTTCCTCGGCTTCTTCACAGAGTTGTTTGCTGTTATTCTTGGATGGATTTGTATTTTTCACACCAAAGTACATTTATCTGTAGGAGACAGACAGGTCTCATTCTTTGACTAAATGATGGCTGTGTTCTGTTTTCAAACTTGCCGTCTCAACCGTCGGGCATTTGGAAATTGGTTCCAACAATCTAGCAGATTTGTGGAGGTCCACAAGCTTTTCTGATATCTTGGCTGACTCCTTTTGATTTTCCCATTATGTCAAGCAAACATGCATGTAGACCTTGAAGGTAGGCCTTAAACTACTGCCATAGGTACACTTCCAATTAACTCAAATTATATCAATTACAATATCTGAACCATTTAAAGACATGATGTCACTTTCTGGAATTTTCCAAACTATTTAAAGGCACAAGCAAGTTACAATCTTCTGGCCTACTGGACCTTTGATATCATGAATTATACGTGTAATAATCTGTTTATAAACAGTTGTTGGGGAAAAATGCTTGTGTCATGTACAAAATAGATGTCCTGAGCAAGGATAAGGTTAAGTTTTAATAACTTTAACCTACTGTATGTTTATGTAAACGTATGACAACTGTACATTGTTGCTCAAATGTTTGGGATCACCCAGAAAAGTCAACCGGACGATACATATGTGTATTTCAGAAGTGATGAGATTGTTTTGAGTCTATGGAAAAAGTCAGAAATGCTGTTGTTTCACATACTCATTCGTCTACAGTAAGAGGGCGAGGTTTTGGTTGCTGACAGCTTTAGTATTGTTCTTTATTCTGGAAGAAAAGGAAATATAAGTCCATAAACAAGCCCCAAAAGATTACGTTTGTTCATAGACAATAAGACCTGTTCATTTATTTTAAGCACTATTCTATTTAATTCTATTTTCCCTGCTTCAATTTTGTTCTTATCCTTTAACAACCACCCCAACACACACACACACACACACAGACTGGGTGTTATAGGCAGACTTGGCATTGTGCCTGAAGTGGGTCAAATATAACTCTTGAATTCCTCTCTCTCAATCTCTCTTCCTCACGGACTTACTGTGGCCTCACACACACACACACACACACACAGTCTGTCTCTCCCTGGGGTTACAGTAGACTTTATTTACTTTATTGACTGGTCACAGGGCACCTGGCTATACTACTTTTGAAATATTTACTTAAAATAGCTGAACGTGTGTCTGGTGTTATCACTGCCCTGTCGCTATCTTAAGCATTCTCTAATATTTTGTGTCTAATCTGCAAAGTAGCCTTTTCTTTTCCTTCTTTCTTCAGCCGTACACTTATTATCAGCATACTGCCACTCTACATTCCAACAGTGGCCTGTTCAAATCTGTTCACTTTGTCTGGAGACAACAGTAGACGTGTCATTTCTACACTCTTACTGCCTTTAATATAATATCAGTCTTCAGTTTAACATCAGCTCAAGTGCATAAGACACAAAGGGTCCTTTTCAGTACACACCACATATTCTTTCTTTCATCTTCAGTTTTCATTCTCTTTCTCTTCCCCATTTTGACCTTCCACTTTTCCACCCTTTTTCTCATCCCTCTCTCCTCTCTTCCTCTGAGCCACAGTGTGTTAATCCTATTACAAATGTGTGAATACCAGCTGGAACAAGGGGAAGAGGAGGGGGAGGACAATGAACCATGAGTGTGTGTGTGTGTGTGTGTGTGTGTGTGATACATAAAAAAAGAATTACACAGTTCAAATATGGATTTTCTTTTACACTGGCCTTAGTACTAGTACATCTGTGTGTGTGTGTGTGTGTGTATGTGTGTGTGTGTGTGTGTGCGTGCGTGCGTGTGCGCGTGTGTGTGTGTATGTGTGTTCCAAGTCAGAGGTAAGTGCTAAGAGGTGTGTGAAGCAGACAGCAGGGGGACCGAGTGTGTTTCCTGAAAAGTTCAAGCACCAAGAAAATAAATAAGTCTTTTGATCACAAAGAGTCCATTCACACATGCCCTGTCTCTCTCTCTCTCTCTCTCTCTCTCACACACACACACACACACACCACTCTTACACACACAGAAGCACACTCTTTTCCACTCTCTGACATGCTCACATTCTCTCTCTCCCTCCCTCTCTCTCTCTCTCTCCCACACCATCCCCCTTTCAATTTTGGGCCTTCTGCTTTACCCCTTTGGACTTTCACCATTTTGGCCCCACCCCTTTCTTTCTCTCTCTCCCTGACCCTCTTTCCTAATCCCTTATTCTCTTGAGGCTTCTTCCCTCTCTCCCCCACCCTACTTCCACTCTTTCTCTCTATATCTGTCTGTTTCTTTCTCACTTCCCTTCTCTCCCAGTTCGGAAGTCTGTGAAGACCTCCTATCTCCTTTCAGACACAAAAAGATGGAGGAAAGAGAAAGCAGATGGAAAGGCTGGAATGGTTCGTGAGGAGTGTGGTGCTGACCCTGACACCTTCAAACATCTTCATAATGTTTCATGTTACACACATGCACACAAAAGAGAAACCCACTGGCAGTGGTGCACAAAGCTCCCTTTGTGTGTGTGAGTGTGTGTTTGGATTCTGTATGCATGCATATGTGTGGACGTGTATATTGGGCCCCCTTTACAGGGTCAATGGGGGCCATTTAAAAGCTGTAGTCCTGGTGGGAGTTGTCCAGGGAGGGGCACCTTTGCTGTTGGAGCCAATCACATTAACATTTGATTTCCTTAATCAGACCCTCTTAAAATGCAGTAAAAGCTCTTGGCCTGTCTCTTCAAGCTGCTCCCCCTCTGCCCCCTCTCTGATTGCTTGGCTTCGACTCTATCTAGGTCACCACTTTGATCAGCTTTATCAGCAACTGGCTAATCATCAACCATCAACATTGCCTGTTGGTGACTAATCTTGTCTGAGCAGCATTAA
Source organism: Crenuchus spilurus (assembly GCA_036984385.1). Taxonomy (NCBI): domain Eukaryota; kingdom Metazoa; phylum Chordata; class Actinopteri; order Characiformes; family Crenuchidae; genus Crenuchus; species Crenuchus spilurus. The sequence goes on along the minus strand of BRDA01013595.1, from coordinate 46,465 downwards.
ATCGCTAGCTTGGTGATCAATGACTTTCAATGACATGTCAATTCCTGTTCAGAAGCTACTTGCTGGAAGTGGCTTCAAACAGGCAGTGGAGTTGTTATGCCTGGGCTTGTCACTCCTGGTGACCAACTGCACTGATAAGCAGAGAAATCACTTTTTGATTTGCACTGATATGTTTTATCAGCTTTCCTTTGGTGGCTAAGCAGTGCTGTTTACTCACTGTAACAAAACTGCTGCGCAATTTCCCCGTATGTTCAGTCTGTCATTCACTTCTCTTCAGACCGCTTTGGAGACATTTAATTTGATTAATCAGACTGATTTACTGTGTATAACACATGAGTACATGTGTGGCTGGTATTTCTTAGTGTGGCAGTGAAATAAATTGCCCCACTGAGCTGTTAAAACTGTTGAATCAAGGCTCCGTTCAGACTGCAGGTAAATCAGATCTGCTGAGATGACTGTTCACACTGTTATTAGAGATCAGATCTGATTTTCTGTTCACACATCACAAGTCTGTCTGTTTGGGTTTCTGTGGTAACAGTGCAGACGTCAGTAATTACAGACACACAGGTGACGTGGCTTCAGAGTCGCCAGGTTCACAGTTTTCCCACAAAGCCTAAAAAATATTTGAACAAACTCAGAGGTAAAATGTCACACGTGGTGGGGTGTTGCTTTTAGGACTTTAAAAATGTACCGTAACCACCAAAACCACTTTTAGTATCACATTAGAAAAACAGACTTCAAAATATTAGAAGAGCCCAGTGGAGGGATGTGAACATATAGATTAGAGTAAGACTAAAATAAGATTGAAGAGAAATCAACAGCAATTAAAACTTCCTCAAATATCTGTGATTAGACTTTTTAGATTTAGAAGGCTAGTTTTAGGTTTGTGTAGGGCAGGGGTGTCAAACTCCGGTCATGGAGGGCTGGATTCCTGCAGAGTTTGGTGATTTCTCTGGTCTGACTCTACAATTAAATATGCTCAATACCTGCTGTGCTGAATCAGGTGTGTTTGATCAGGAAGATCACCAAACTCTGCAGGAATCCGGCCCTACAGGACTGGACTTTGACACCCTTGGTGTAGGGTGACCTCCTGTCAGTGGTCTGGAGAATTTTTCAAGACCAGGCAACCTGGTTTGCCATAACGTGGGTTTGATGTGTTGCGTTTCAAGTGACGTGAAAGGCACTTTGAAATCCGATTTGAGCAGCCAGAGTCCTGACTGAGACAGTTCTGTATAAATCTGTTTTGAATCAGATTTCAAAACACCTCCAAATGTGGCTCGGAACAGATTTGCAAAAATGCTTATATATGTTTTCAAAACTATTTTTGTTATGTTCTTAACAACTTTCTGCCAATTTCACTGATGTGATAAAACATTTAGGTGAACATGAGACTCTTAGTGTTGCAATCCCTAATATATACTAACATTTATGGCATTTAGCAGACCCTCTTACACAGAGCGACTTACAATTTCACTCATATTATTTGTGTTCAAATCTTGTCCACGGACTCTCATTGGTGTGGTGTGATTGCTCAGGCTAGGGACTGAAGGCATGTTGGAGGCAGCATTGTTACCTACTATATATACAAGACATACAGATGGCTTACTGTTTATTTAAAGATGTCAGTCATCTAATGGCTGCAGTTGTAGAAATGTATAAGTACTGCTGTCTGTTTTAAGTATACTTCTGATTTTCTATCCAAGTCCTCTGTTGACAGAGACATTGAGGAAGGTTAAAGTTCCATCCATCCTAAAATCCACAAGAATGTGTGTACACAGTGTAATGTCAAAGTGAAATGTATAATGCTTATGTGTTGATGTTAAACTTGAACTCCAGAAGAGGCTTGACTGGTACCAGCCAGAAAACCTAGACTCTGTGGTTATTTGATTTATGGTAGGAGGTAAAAGTATGACTTGTTAAAAAAAATCTTGGCTTTCCACAAAAAGCAAGGCCTAGATCCCATTCAGAGACTAGTGTTTGTAGCATAAAGCCTCCTCAAACTGGCATTTTCTGCTATTACTGTGCAGATTCACTATGGCCTGTCATAGTCTGTCCCACAAGAGAATGCTCCAGTGTCCTGTAGGCCATGAGAAGTGTTGCTTTCCTTACTAACCTCTCCCCCTCTCATTCTCACTTGTCTCTTTCTCTATCTCACCCCCTCTCATTCTCTGCTGCGCGTCTGTCTGTCATCCTGATTAGGGACGGCAAGGTCACACCACAAAGAAGCGGAGAAAAAGAAAACATCTACAAATGAGGCCACAAACCAGATTTAGTCCCTCTCAGTCACTCACTCATTGCTCTCACACTCAAGCCAAATGGTTGCAAAGGGCCTAAGTTTGCAGCTTCACATTAATAGCAGCTGGTGGAGTCTAAACTTTGAGGTGTCGGTTTCTCCTCCTGTGTTCCTTTTCACATTTCAAGCGTTAAGAGTGTGAAGTTTCCCACCTACAAACCTATTTCATCTCTTTCTACATGTGTTTACTGTGAGGGATTAGAGGTTTGAGAATTGAGAGAGAGAGATATATAAATAAGAGAGAGATTAACACAATCATGATTAACGTGCTACTGGTGTGTAAATGTTTCCAAAATGTCAACTATAGTAATGTGAGCCATCATATACACGTGACACTGATGAAAAGCACATAATAAATAGACGAATTCACCTGCTACATTACTGTAAATGCACCACAGTGGTTTCACCTAATTATAACAGTTTCTAATGTGACAACTGCAAATAGCATGAAGTCCACTGATTATACAGCTGAAGTCATATGTTTACTGTACAGCTTACTAAGGCTGAAATAATTAAAACTAGCTCCTCTCTACAAAATCCAGTACAGGAATTTCAACATCCATGTGAAACACCTGGAGGAAACGGGTACCAAAAGAAACATGTATCCAACATTGACATAACCTAAAAGGCCACTCAGCACTGCTCCCAACCTGCCATAAAAAAAACAAAGTTACAGTACTGCACAAGGGGACATAGGTCTTAGTTTCTGAATACATTTTGTGGAGATCATCTCAAGACATCAGCCAGAAAGTTAATGCCTGAATGCAAATGGGTCTTCCTAATGGACAATGACCACAAGCATACATCCAAAGTTGTGTCAAAATGGCTTAATGACAACAAAGTAAAGATAATGAGTGATCATCGCAAAGCCCTGAAACTCAGTCCCATACAAAATGTATGTGCAGAACTGAAAGATTGTGTGTAAGCAAAGGCCTACAAACCTAACTCAGTTACATCAGTTCTGTCGAGAGAAATGGGCCAATATTATTAAGCACTGTCTAAATAACACAGCTTACATCAGAGCATGTTAGTCTATAGGCATCAATGAACAGCACAACTATAAAAAGTGTACTGAATCAAGTGCTTAATGATGCGCCACACGTGTTTGTACCTTGCTGGAGAAACCCTCATTGTGATATGGAGTTTGACAATAGAGTCACTACTGGTTGGGTGCTTAAAGGCCCTTTTAGCCAATCAGTGAAATTGGCATGTGTTTGTGCCAACATGGTTTCAACATGTTTTCTGAACATATGTCCTAATTTTGAACACTGAGTGGATAAGAAGGGACTGTAGTAAAGGTGAGGGTGTGTTTTGTCACCCCATACTTGGCATCTGTGCAGAATTGTGTGAAAACTCCACTGTACCTGCGGTATCTGCTACCCTTGCGCCATGCACTCTGCCAGGTTACTTGTTTATTTCAGTGTCATTGTTGTCTTGTCACTCATACACTATTGGTAATGTGGTCAGAAGCAGGACAGCAGATGGACTACAGTCTGAGGACCAGTCAGGTGGGTAAAGCTGATGGTGTGTAGTGAGTGGAAACTTGAGGTACTGCAGTCTTTCGTATATAAAAACTTGTTGCGTCCTCTTTTCTTTCCCACACTTTGGTGAGATGATTTGTCCGCGTGCGTGCGTGCGTGGGGGACAACGACGTGACGTCACCTCATGCAGTCCACGCGCGGCGTTGGCGGTCTCCACGGTAACGCCGCGAGCTCCAATGACGCCAGCAGAGCAAATGGCGAGTGGGCGTGACCCTCCCCCTCCCCCTCTGCGCTCCGCGTGGGCGGCCCCGTGTGGTCGGGAGAACGAAACACGACACTCCGACACTCAGAGGGAGGGGGGGCGACGGGGAAAGAGTGGCACAGAGTGAGTGGAAAAAAGAAAAATTCTGTGAAGAGAAGGAGGAAAAAAACGCCCCAGACTGTGATTTTTTTCTCCCTCTAGCTCTCTTTTCGGACATGGTATGTTTTGACTGTGAGAATGACGTGGACGTGTTGAATATGCAGTACTGTAAGGCGACTAAACTAATTAGTAATTTACCGAGTGGGTTCCCGGGGCAGCGCTCCTTCCCAGGCAGCTCCATCGGCACGACGCGCCTCGCGGGTTCTTCATCTCCTGGAAGATAAGTGAGCTTTTCTCGAAGAGAGGCACAATCTCCACCGGGCTGGAGCCGAGAGCTGCGGAGCGAAGCAGGGGACGATAGGGGGGCCGAGCCGTGCGAGGAGCGGAGTGAAAGTAGAAAAGTTTAGCGGGGAGTTTGCGGCGCGTTTAAGCACGCTGAGAGGAAACAACAAGAGAGGTGACTGCGGGCTTCAGTAACTCACTTCAAGTTAGCATCGAGCTAACGAAGTAGCTACCACCGACATGAAGACCCCGGGCGATTCGGGTAAGTTTATAACTACAGTGAATAAGCCAGAAGCGTCCTTACAACAAAGTTATGAAGCTAGCTGGCAGTTTAGTTATCGGCTTGATTATATGTGAACTTACACTGAGGACACTAAAGTAACCGTTTCATTAGCCAGCTAACTTAACGCAGAGTTAGCTAGGAAAGCTAAGTTAGCTGCATAATAATTATCTGTAATAACACAAGTTTTTCGTGTGTCGTTGTAAGGTTAGACTTGTTTTTAAAACACTATTAAAGTTATTAGCGTTAGTTTATAGTTTGCTAACGTTATTAAAGTGTACGCTAGGTCAGCTAGCTGGTTAGCTCAGGCAAAGTTTGCACTCGATGAAAGTTATTTTCTGCTGTAATTATGTCCTGATCAGAAAGGTCAGGAAACCAGCGAAGGTTGGTGATTTAACGCTAAAGTACCGCAGTGTTAACGTCTTATTGGACACAAAGTGCAGCGCTTGCTTTGAAACGGAACCGAAAAAGTTGTGTGCGGTGCTGAAGTTTTGTCTGACTTTAGTTCTCCGGATGGCTAAAGCTCAGTGACCAGCTAAGCGGCTACCAGCTAGCTTATATTGGCCTCGTTTACAGCGGCGCTTGGTCGAAGTCTGTATTTAGATCTAAGTTTGGTTGTACATCAATATTTTAGATTAACCGAAGACAAATGTTGAGAAATGGACGTGTGATGTTTGTAACAGGCAGTTGTGAGCCGTTTATGGCAGCCACCATTTGCTGGTGTTCCTGCCAGCCATTTGGCTTAAAGTTTCACTCCAACTGACTAGCCAAGATTATCACCCTCCAAAATGTCTTTGTTCAGCCTGCTGGTTGAGTGGTGTGTAGTAGGGGCTCGGCAACACTTGTTAAAACTTGGTATGTGGTCAGTGGACGCGGTTTTAAACCCTTTGAGACGTGTTTTGTTGTTGTCACCGTTAGTTTGAGCTAATGTTAGCTCTGCTGCCCAAAATCAGAAATGTGATCTGGGAGTAACGTTAGCTGGCTGGTAAAAGCTCAAAAGTTCTCAGTCGCACTGGTCTCATATTGTCTCTTCATCAAATTATCAGTTTTGTAGCAGTGGCTCTGGAGGTTTTTACTACATTTGTCTTCCCAACAAGCAGAAAAACAATAGCAACTAAAGTTATTGTACTTCGATCTGTTTTGCCAGCCTCGGCTTTGCGGAAGCCCGGGTAGTTGGTTTCCACTGTTTTAGCCCCGAGACAGATGTGAACGTGTGTGTCATTAACAGCGCTCGGGTAAGAGCTCCTGTACACGTTTGTGTGAGTACTTGTGTTGTGTGCTGAGGTATGTGCTCGGCGGAGGGAGGGAAGTGTTCAGAGCTCAGGGGAAGTTTGTTGATCCGGATTACTTAAAGGTCTGATGTCTTAAAATCAGTCAGCTGGCAGTGAAGTCATCTTATGCATTCAGTCATTCGCTGATTTGTTCCATTACCCACTCCTCCCTCATGTGGTGGTCGAAAGCCGCTATAAAGTAACTCTCTTGTGGTGTGGTAGGAGGGTTGGCGCGTCGTGTCTCTTTCTGTGTAGGTGAGCAGAGGTAGACACGACACTTCGATTTCTGCCTACACGACTAAAATAGACTACTTTTAACGACACTACAGTAATGCCCATTTTAGTCACTATGGTCAAATGTGCAGAAAAAATAAGATTACGAGCTATTATAAACGTAACCAAACTTTTGACCTGAACATGTTTGCAGAAATAGATTCAAATGACTTGTATGGAATATATAACATTAACACTGTGTCCAAAACTGACATCCACTATATGCTGTGCTTTTTTGGTGGGTTCTGCCATTATTATTTTTATATTTTACATTAATATATTTTTTTCAGTGCAAGTTGTTTAGTTATTTGAGGAACACGTGCAGAACCTCATGCTGCTGGTCATCAGATTCACTGGACTGTTAGCAGGCATTTGGATTGTTTATGCAATGCAATCTGTTGTAGCACAGCAATGGCCTAATCATTTATTGTAGTGTCCCGAGCAGTTTACTACGTTTATGAATTCTGTTTCCTATAACAGCGTTCTATGTAGTGATCCAGATTTTTGGATGTCGAGAATAGGAAACCATTATGGACACGGATTATGTGTTTTAGAAGAAAATGCAGCACTGAGAATGAGGCAAATAATTGAATTGCTCAGACTGAAATAATGCAAATTTTACTTTGATCATGTACTCTTGTAAATTGACAATACCAAATTTAATCAGAACATGTCATACTTTAATCAAGTAAATACTAAATCTGATCAGAACATGTGCTAACGTAAAAGGAACAAGTACAATACAAAGCTAAACTAACAAAAATGTGAATTTAAGTTGTTATAATGTTCTTTAACATTACCTTTTTGACTTGTTCATTGATGGACAAAGGCCAAATGTTAATGTGTGTAGTAGTTATCCAGGAGGAACAAAGAGTAGCCAGAAGTGAATTATAAAGTGTTGAATAGCTTCATGCTTTGTCACTACAGTCCCTGCCTAAGCCTCTTTTGTGCAGGAACTCTGAAATCTCTCTCTTCCTGCACATTATTGCTTGAGTACCCAAGGGGTTAATTACTGAAACAGCTATTTTGCTACAGTCATTGCTACTGTTCTGAGTATCACCTGCACAAATGTCCGCTGCTCATTTCCGCTGTTCATTCTGTCAATGGTTTTGAATCGACAGCTGACTGACTGGTTTAGCCAGTTTAAGTCATGGAGTGGAAAATTGAATGACATTCGTTTAAAGATTTTTGGACATCTATTTGTAACACAGGTTTTAAGTGTGTTCATTCTTTTATTAATTTATTGGATGGTTTTGGGGGAAAATAAAAACATTAAAGTCAACAGTATTTAGTAGCGTATTAGATACATGACTTTTTGCAAGTTAAACTTAGTATCCATCCATCTGCCTCACAGGCCTAAGCTGTCCCGGTTTGATTTTTTTCCCACTTGCTACTCATTATATCAACAATCGTCCACATGTGAGGCAGCACATCTGGAAACGGGCATGTTGTTGTCTTCCAGCATGTGAAGTGAAAGGACCCATATGGGCAATTAGCCAGCATTTAAGGAAGGCAGCCATGGGTGCTATTAGTTTCAAAGGAAGGCTGTGCCTGGACTAAGCTGGGTGGAGGTGTTGGTGGACTATTCAACGTTACCAGTATGATTCACTGCTTTTCTGACATGAAAGCTCCTCAAGTGAGAGGCAGGCATAGCAGGTAAATGATTTATGGGAAATGGTCCTTTGGTAGTATCGTGAAGCCAGTAGCTTGTTAATCTTATCATTAAAATGAAAAAAAAAAAAAGATAAGATTCTTCATTAAAATGAGTTTTTTTGTATGTAAAACACATAATAGGAGGATGTTTTTATGCCATTAATGTTGGCTACAAGGTTTTATTAAATATTTTAGTTTTGCTAAATTTTAATATGCCTTTTAAAATGAAACATTACCTTAAAAGCCTTCTGTTGTATGATATTTTGTCATGTCGTCTGCATGTATTTCTGTAATTTTGTGAGTTCTACAAAGGCTAGCTGTGTAGTTGTGGAATTCTAATTTCAACATTACTTAAAGTAAAACACTTTGAAAATAAGAGCTCAGCATGTTGTTAATATCCAATAAGCTTGTTCTTATCAGTTACATATTTGTCTGCTGAACAGAGCCACCCAGGTAGCAAGGTTTTGTTTGCCTGATGCACGTTGCACATTTTGGTGTTCTTTGTGTCTGACCCATGGTGAAGCACAGGAAGCAGGTTTTTCCTGGAAACAGCAGAGATGAGAGATCAGCGACAAACATAACACACGGTGAGGCTCAGGTAATGTGAGCTAACCAAAACCGCATGCCAGAGTGTAATGCTGACATGACGCGAGTCAAAACACACACACATACACTGGCTGATCTTCTAATCACTTGGAGGTGCAATGAGAGAGCCAGTCAACTGGATCCAAATTGTGGGGGTTTATAGGAGAGATAAGAAGTCCGGTCTGCTATCTCTTGAACACCTCTTGGCACATCTGTCATCTGAAACTTGAGATATTCATGCTGTCCTGTCTTTCCATTCTATGTGTTTTGTTTGACCATTTTTAGTGAGCTTATAAATAAAAGTCTATCTACATGTAAGCATGCGTAGCCTCTATTAGGAAAGATTGAAACCAAACAGCACTATTTGATCTCAATGTTTTTTTATTTATAGTTATTATTTGTGATTATATTCTGTGATTTGCCTTACAGTTGTTCAATCTGTAGGATACATTCTCATTTTCCTGCTTGTGGTTGTTGCTTATGTTGAATGCACAGGTTGGTCTATCTGGCTGAAGGACAGGGGTTTATCTCGTTGTGGTTTCTGCGTGACCGAGACTGCTGGAGTGTTGTGTCTACTGAAAGCCATGATTTGGTGGGAACTCTGAGGTTTTGTCGAGACTGTGTCTGTCAGTGCTCGCCCTTATGTGGATGTGGCTTCAGCTTTTCCTTTGGGGTGTGTGTGTGGTCATAATTTCAGAACTGTGTGTGTGTGAGAGTGAGAAATAGACTGCACAAGTTGTGCACTTTGTGACATTTGCAGAAGCATCCTCTTAAAGCATGTGCCCAGACCATGAGTGAGACAGAAGCGAGTTGTTGACTGTGAAGTCTTGGAGAGCACTTGTGAATGTGTTTCTGGTTTTGACATGAGTGAAAAGTAAGATGATACATTGAAAACATGGAAAATTAAAGGAATAATTTAGCTCAAATGTTGTTATAACATATGAATGAATAATAAATAGTATCCTTAGTTATTTAGTTTGCAGCTGTAAAGTTTTTGTAAGAAAGCTTGCTTTCCTGTCCTCAAATTTCCTCATCGAGCTGTTTGTCATGGCCTCAGCTGAATTAATTTACCTGAGTTTGAGGATCAGAATCTTGTCATGACACCCAAAAGCCTGTCAAGTGTGTGGGATAGTGTGCAACACAAACTCCCTTGCATGCGCACACACAGTTTGTTAGGGGGCCCTAGACCCCCCACATTCCTTTTTAATGGCTTGTGTCTGCATTGCATTACACACACACATGCACACTTACGTAGCCAGTGGAACACGCTTTCCTAATTCTCACACTCGCTCTCAATCTCCATCTCTTGCATTGCCATCTTTGTGGTGACGCCACTTTGACTCGCTCCCTCTTTTATTTTAACTCGGCTAATTTATTTTTGCAGGCGGATCTGATGTTAACGCAGCAGGGCTTGGATTAAACCAGCGTGTGTGTGGTGTTTGAAACGTTAGAGTCTATAGGACTGTGTTAGGAATGCATTTAAGAGTCACACAGGTAATACGGTTTCTCTTGATCTGACTCATAGAGGTATGTGAAGGAGACGGCGATCATCAGTGGATTTCCGAATCTGTGTAGGCCACCATGTGGGGCGGTGGAACTTTCAGACACTGTAAGCAGAGCGGTGGAAATTATGATATTAAAAGATGAGACTGTTTTTCAAGAACAGTTCAGTGGGTTATCATGAGCTTGAGGGCCCTGGGTGATTTCCAGACCTGATTAGTTCATTTGATGTATACTAATGCTCATGCTAATGTTTTGCTGTCCTCTGTGTCTTGTTTGGCCTCATTCTGATATGGTTGAAAGCTGGTGGTTCTGTGAATGACATGTGGCTGTGCATAGTTTAAGGAGGCCTGGTGTCTGTGCGCTAACGGAAAGCTCGTAAATGAAAGGCCTATTTGCAGTTAAGGGAGAGGGATTGGCTGCTGCTGCAGTTTATGCCTGTGGTGGGAGAGAAAACGGGGAGCGACCATGGAGACAGCGTTCTAATCCCACAGCTGGAGCCAGTGCATGTGTCGTCAGCCACTCTGTCTGTGTGTGTGTGTGCCTGGAGCAAAATGAAAGTAAAGATGGAGTCTTGAGACCTAACCACAACACAGAACTTGAAAAGAAGCAATCTATCGCCTTCTCTCCTTTTCACCCTCTCACCCATTCACTCCCCTCCTTTTTTCCATTCTGCCTCTATATCCTTACATCTCTATTCTTTGCCGTTTTTCTTTCTTTACATTTTGGCTGATTGTATGTTGAAAATGTAGCTACAGCAAAGTACTTTTACAAGAGTTCAGACAAGAGTTTTGATGGAAGGAACTATTAACTCTTCTAAGGTTTAGATATTATTTGTGTGTAGTTGACATTGCTTTTTTTTAAGTCAAATGGAGAAGATTAAAACGTTGTTCTGTATTAATTGCAAAGCCTGTTTAAGTGACCTTTTTTCATGCTGATGTTCAGACATTCAGTCTCCTTTCACCCACACTGTCTTGTAGACACTTTCCTTTGCCTTTGCCAGTCTTCAATACACCCATCAGCCAGGTCACACACAGACTCTAGACGATTGCCTGGGGCCCAGATGACTGTCTCTTGGCCCCCCTCAGGGTTTGATGGTGCCTGTAGCTGTTAGTGTGGTTCACAGCAGGGTGCCAGTATCTGAAAGAACACTACACACTGCTGTATGTGCTCAGGATAATGAATGGTGAGGTTCAAAAAAACAACTTGTCTATCCCTTTGATTGTAGCTTCTAGATTAGAATATATAGTTTAGAATAAATTTGGAAACCGTAACATCACAACATATTAATATGGTAGCTCTGCTCTGACGAATGGCATGGTTTCAGCAGAAATCAAGTTTTTCTGTGGAGTCACAGATTGGCATACGTGTATGTTAATTCAGTGTGGTAGACAAAAACATAAGTCAGAGCCCACAACAGGGTGGAAAAGCTCGTCAGATTGCTACATTCGGTACAGACCGAGAAACTGAAGGCAGTAAATACAGCCAAGACAGTAGATTATATGTGGACTATGTTTATTGCTCACAAAACCATTTTGGCAATCTTGCATGACTACAGTATGTGTTTCTGTTTTGAGTAGGTCTGGAGACACACTTTGTCCAGCCTGTCTTGGTATAATCTGACATAGGCAGGGCTGTGATGCTTAAAATTAGACACCCAGAATGGGCATATAGTTCCATGGAGAAAAATCTAAGCTTGACCTGATCCAGGTTCACTCTGGCTCACCTCCATCTGCCCTCCAAAGGAGAATCTTGAACTGAGTTCAGGTTCAGTGCTCTCAATGTTGTGAAAAGGTCTTCCATGAGCTGTTACCTGCTGACAGTATCTCAGTCTTCACAAGTTGGTGTCTTAATTCTTAATGGACATTTTCTAGTTTATTCAGGTTAATAGAAAGCTACTAGGTAGAAATTTCCACTTTAAGAATTTGGCAAATATCAGCAAAGTCTCTCCATCTCTGAAAGTCAATATTCTTTAGATGGTCTGCAGTTGTGGACCTGTTGATTTTGCAGTTCTTTTTGGGCACAAAAGAAGAACTTGAAGGGATTGATTCACATGTTTGAGAATTTTTTTTCCAGCACAAAATATGGCATGATGAAAATTTAGCTTTGATATTAACAACATTTAAGCTTTTTTTGGGGAAGATGTAAGGCTCCATCCCCAGCAACCTAAGCTCATTTAATGACCTTTTTTCAACAGTGAGGGCTAGCCATGTGTGTCCAGAGACTCCAGTGAGTATAACATGACTTCTGCAAAATCTTAACATTGAATTTCTTAGCTGATAAAAAGAAAACTCAGTGTATTTCCCCATTTAATGCATACTTGACGTGTGAAACACAAAGGCTCAAGTTTAGTGTATATTTACTGTTGACTGTACCAAACTAAGTAATAGATAACTTTGTCCCTCTTATGTATGCTATTGTTTTTGAAGATAATTATTTCTATGGTGCATAATTTGTGTGGAGTCAAGAAGGGGCCTCTTGTGATTGTGTCTAGTGTATGTAGTACCACACAGTGTGAAAAATTTGCTTGGTGTTAGTTACTGGATGTGTTCTGTAGTGCAGACCTGTGCAGGCCTGTTAGTGGAATCGTTTGGCAGGCTGCAGTTGCAGGCTGCTCCTCGTGCTCAGCAGTCCTCACATAGCAGGAAAATTGGCCCAGAAACGCGCCCTGCCTGACCATCTATGGTTGATTTAATCATAGCCCTGCAAGGAACTCCCCTGTGACGCGTCTGGTTTCTGTCTGGGCAGAGTTGGCTGTTGCACAGAGGCGTCCCGGACATCTGGAGCACCGTCTCCACCACCATTTGCCAGTAACTGGAGTTTTGGTCTCTCTGGTGTTGACATGAAGATTGTAGATGTGAAAATAACTGCTTCTAGATGTTTAACTTATGCAGCTAAGCTAAATGAGAGTGACATATGCAGACTACTTACTGTGTTTTAAATATGAGGGAGCTTTCTGTTGTTGGGTGGATACATGCATGTCAAATCAATCTGCTTTGGAGACTCTCGCACTCCATCAGTCACCTCAGGAATCTCACATTGAGATAAAATTATCCTAAACAGCTTTGCCAGTACTGTGGGTCAGGCACATTAGATCAGACAACACATGGTCAGTGTGTGACCAGCACTTTGGGTTGCTGGTGAGTACTGCTTTTCTAACATTTGTACTGTCAAGCCAGTGTAGTCTACCTCCATGAAAACGCAAACAGTCCACATGCCAGTTTTTTTCAGCTGTGACGACTAGAAGTTGTTCTCAACTTGGCACACAACCAGAATTAAATGTTTTTATGACCATAAAGTAGCAAAATAAGGTTTAGTATGTGCTTAATCTAAACATTTTAATTTGAAGTAGTTTAACTGCAGTCTTTTTTGGTTAAGTTTGTTCAAAAGCTTAAGTTTCTTACTATGTTTTACTATTAACTGCTTTAATGAAATTTTAATGAAAACCACTGAAGCCATATAACTATATAATCTGGCACAAAGGCATTTTAAGTGCCTCCTGTTTCTTTGCAGATTTAAATTAATTGAGGCAAAATAAATAAGAATCACGGATTTTCAATCTACCCTTGCCTACTGACCCACTCTTATTACCCCATCAGTGATCACTTCCATAGTCTCAGACCATCCACCTTGGCACTGTAATGGGTAACTGGAGACTCGCCCACAGCATATCTACATGCCTGCTCCAGTTGGCACCATGGTGGGCTCTTGAGCACAGCAAGATCAGTCATGAGGGCTGTGTGTGTAAATGTGTGTGTGTGTGTGTGTGTGTGTGTGTGTGTGTGTGTGTGTGTGTGTGTGTGTGTGTGAGAGAAAGAGAGACAAATATGTGTAAGCCAAGCTGCAGGCTGTTAGGGCTTCAACCCTGGACCTCGACTGTTAGGGCTGGCAAATGTAGAAATGAATGCACTGTGGACACACACACAGACTGTTATGTAAGGTTGTACTGTACGGATCATGTGAGGGCTGAAGGTTGGCATTGTGCACCTGCAGCTGACTGCCCAAGTCTTTGATCTTTTCCTCTTGACCTGTGTTTATCCTCTCTTGCTTCACTTGTTCTTTTTACCCGTCCTCTTTCTCACTTTCCCTTCATTTCCCTTTAGGTCTTTAGGTGTTATATCACTAGTTTAACTTTTATGGTAATGTGATTAATGCAGCACATTTGAACAGTCAGTGTCATTGGCCACTAGGTCGTCTTTAATTATAGTTAAATTAATGGTTCATCCAGAAATTATATTTCCAAAACTATTCCACGTATCTCGCAGAACCTGATAGAACAGGATATTTTTTGGAGTCTAAATTTTGTTTCTTTAGATTAGAACTTGGGCTTCAAATCTACTGTTTCTAACAGAATAGAACTCTGTAGTCTCTCAAACTGCTTCCAGAGTTTAAATAAGGTCTTGCAGAGTAGTGGTTTATGACACAGTTTTTGATATCACTTCTACTGTTAGTTGTCTTAAGATGCAGCATTCAGCTACAGAAGATTTTATTATTTAAAACTCAGTCATATTGTGGTTTACACATGCAAACATGTTTATATTCCATGTGTTATAGAGAATACTAGTTCATCTAAGCAATTTCTGACATGCACATGTGCTGTAGAGTTACATGTACATCTGCACCACTACATAAATCTAAACTAAAACAAAGGAAACATCGTCTGTGTGGGCTGAGCAGTAGTAAAACTGTAACATCCTTATTTTGAGGGGAGGCAACAGTAGTATGTGATACCAGCTTGATTCTTTTGTAAAGTATTAGGTTCACTGGTGTGCCACAGGTGAGTCAGAGGTAGGGCTGGGACGATATGGCCTAAAATCAATATTGCGATAAATTGAGCAGTTCACCTCGATAACGATAAATGGACGATAATACTAATACACACACACCCCAAAAATAAAGAATGTGTTAGGCCAACATAATGACTTCATAGCCAGTTATATTGATGGTACAATTCCCTTTTTATTACCACTTTAACTTTAAAGCATAAATAATTGAAGAAAATGTCTTGAACAGAAAAGACACCATTAACCTCATCAATACACTCACTCTTGAGGTGGTATTTAGAATTTACATCAAAAAGCTCCTGGTTTGTATGTTTACGGTCAATATGCTTTCTGATGTTATATCTGTTCATAAGAACTTTGCACATAGGACATTTTTCCCGGACAACAGATTTCACGCGAACTCTTCTTTTGAGTGCATAAATTCCCAGGTCGTCTTCTGCCCTGAGTGGACATGGCTTGGCACTGGGTGGACACTGCTTGGTACTGGGCTTTACACTGGGTGGGCACAGATCTGCACTGGGTGGACACAGCTTGGTACTGGGTGTGCATGGCTCAGTAATGGAGTTGTGCCCTGCACCCTTAGCCACATCGGTGAATAGTGTATCCTGAAACATGAGAAAATAAATTCTATAAAGTATAAAAATAATTGTAGAGTTAGTAATGACAGTAACCGGCTTTTGACACAACAGTACAACATAAATTGTACAATATCTAACGATGCATATAATTATATAAATATGATTAAGCCTCAAATGACAACAAGGTATATAAACCTTAAGTAAACTGTTTTAAAAGTTGTAATTTGAGGCTTAATCATACGTGCAGTTTACAAAGTCTGATAATTATATAAGTAGTCTGATAATTATATAAGTAGTCTGATAATTATATAAGTAGTCTGATAATTATATAAGTAGTCTGATAATTATATAAGTAGTCTGATATTTATATCATTAGTCTGATATTTATATTAGTAATCTGATAATTATATAGTCTGATACTTATATAATTAGTCTGATATATAATTATATACAGCTATGACATGTTCAGCATTGTAGATAACTATTATATGTTAGATATTGTGTGACTTATTGTACAGCCCATGTTGTACTGTTGTGTTAAAAGACTGTTATTGTTGTGTTAACTGACTTTCATGTTGGACAGCTCGGTTAAAATGTAGTTCGAGATGACTCCTAACTACTGGCTGATGTTGGCTTATAATAATCTATGGAACAAAACGGGTAATGATATTTGTCGCAGCATGTGTCACATCACTCATATATCGGCAACAATCTTCCTCCTTGTATGGAAGTATGCATGGCAGCACATATAACCGTCGCAAACCTCCTTTAACATTCACAGTTTACATGTTTACTGCACATGCGCTGCCACTGATGTAAAACTGCTGGTGTAAATCTGTGGCTCTGCAGTCAGACTATTCTCCGTAAGGCCCGCACTGATAGGGCAGCCTGTAGTCACGTGACTACATGCTGCCCTACAAACAGCTCGGAGCGCAGCGTCTTTAAGGGACATGAACGTAGTCAACAAAAAAGGCAAAACGACTTTTCTTTTCAATTTTTAAGATACCGAAAATACCGACATGGGCAAAATGATGTCGGTTATCATCATAAATTTCGGTATCGGTAAATTTTAGGTTTATCGCCCAGCCCTAGTCAGAGGTCACAAACATATGTTAACAGTAGCTCTTAATGAATGAGTTAGGGATATTTCAGTTTTCATCTCATTCTGTATTTCCTTTTTACTCATATTTACTAGGGCTGCCAATAATAGTGGAGGGAACTGTATATACAGGTGTATGTCAGTATATGGTTCAGTACTCTTGCACAATAATTTTTCAGATTTACTTCAGATATGGTTTATATTGTTATAATTTATTATAATTATTCAATCATATCTCCGGAACAGATGAACAGATGCTGGTATCTGTGTACCCCAGCCTGAAGTTTTGCAAACTTTCTTTCTGAATGGTGGCTGTTTGTTTGGTTTGTAAAACATTTAGCTGCCATAATCATTCGAAAGCCATGTGGAATCCTTCCTCTGCTGTAAGTTAAACCAGAAGATGAGCTAATAGTGCTAGAGCAGTCTGCTCAGTGAATGATGCAAACAACTGAGAACATCAGATATCACAAGTGGCACACATCAGTAGCAACACAAAATATTATGAAGTATACTATACTGACACTATGAGTATAGTGAAACAGTTTATAGTGCATCCACTATTCACCACTTTTGCTGGTCAGTTTATCTGGTACACATTGCTGGGTAAAACACATTTAATACACATTCAATCAGCAGTGGATCAGCTCACTTTAAGTGTGGGTGAATGCAAAATGAATTTGCCAAACCAAAACAATGCAAATTATTTCAGTTCTGTCTTGGCAGTAGTAGATAGTGTTTTTCTAGTTCTTAGCACTTGATGCAGTCTGGTTACCACTGCTCTAAGAAATTAAGGAAATGGAGAGCTTTGTCTAGATAGCAATCCAGAGAAGTAGGAAGCCACTTTTTGAATAGTATCAAGAGTTTAACCAGTTGTTGATTTAAAATCATTCAATAAAATAGTTGAGCCGGCCAAGTGAATTTGCACTGTAGAGGCAAATTTACAGCTAGTCAAACAGTTTTCCATTGGTACTGGAAAGCTAGCTGAAGAGTTAGTTAAGCAAGTTCATATCAAGGCAGGGGAGCTTGGCAAGAGCTAAGTGAGTTTAAATCACTGCATGAGAGTTATCTGAGGGCCAGGTGAATTTATATGTGCATGGGGGGAATATGAAGCAGTTTGAGTGAGTTTACATCACTCTGGAGAATTAAGCAGGTTTGCTGGGTCTCAATTTTTACTTGTAATGACTAAATTTGCGCCAAATTGCAGGAGTAGCATTTTTCTTTGCAAGTAGGTTGCAAAGGTTGTGACAGCCTTTTTCTCCCACTTACTGTGACTGTGACATCACTTAACAGTCGGTACTCATTTCCACGCCTAAATGAATGGATGATATGTGGTGGTGTCACAGCATTTAACACAGTATTTTCTTTTTGGAGAACTGTGATAAACCTTAAACTAGGGATGCACCGATACCGATACCAGCATCGGGTATCTGTCCGATACCATGTGCGTGTACTTGTACTCGTATTCATAAAAGTGCTCCGA
>BRDA01013595.1:11948-22184 GCA_036984385.1 Crenuchus spilurus | reverse complement strand
CACACTTGTTGTTTACGCATCCACTTACGAAACATTGGCTTGCCCATGTGTCTCCGCTAATTTCACAAAAACAAAGCATTCACCTACGCATTTGTTGTTCACACTCAAACAAACTAACACTCAAAACAAACTAAAACATGTCACACTAAAGTGACTGCGCACAGCACTACCACTTGAAAACGGGTGCAAAAACTTTTGGACCACACCAGCACACTCTAAAACAGAGAGTAAACCTGAAAGTGTGATGTTAAATGTTCAGTTTCATCCATTTCATTAGTCTTTTGTGTTTATTTCTCATTGTGTTCTGTGTGTAAAACTATAGTTATTCAACTTATTCTATATAATTTTTTTATATTTTGAGTGTCTGGAACAAATTAATTGGATTTACATTAATTCTTATGGGAAATATTTCTTCAGTTATTGTTCCTTTAGGTTATCATCAGGCACTTTATAACAGATTACATGTTACATATGAACAGATTAACAATGAAAACCGAGGTTCCACTGTATGTGATTCTTAGATTAGATTCAGTGTGTTAAATTGTCTTTTATATATGTTTATTTTTCTCTACAGAACTTTATACTACACAGTTTTGTTGCCTCAGATATCTAAAACATTTAAAGCCTGGAAATCACAACCCTGCAGTTTAGTTAAATGTGGGTGTGTGCATAGCATACGTACTGCCCACAGAACTGTGATTAGGATACACACCTGGTTTGTCACAGACTGTGATTTTCCTGACTTTTTCCTGAATAGCCAGTTAGTAGGCAGTCCTCTCAGACTTTAGTGTTGCTCTCATCAAAGCTCTGACTGCAATAGATTTAGTCTAATATTCAACATGTATGTACTAGTTATAATAAAAACTAGAGTAATTGTTGCAGTTGATGTCTTATGGTAAAATGAAAGAAGACATCAAACTACAACCTTTACTGAACTGTGTGATGTCATTAGTATATTTTAAAAAGATGAAGCCACATCACAACTGCAGGTTTTAGTAACTCCATTACTAGCCAAAATGTTAAGCATCAACTTTTCAGCTGTCCAGAGCCAGTGATACATACTCAAATACACAGAAAAATTCATGTCGCCTGCGTTATTAATTTTAGCTATTTTATTTTCATTTTAGCTACTATGCAACTAATGAATGTGTACAAAATAATCTATTCTTTACAGCAATGTAAGTAAATAAATATTATCTTCATTTAAATGTTTGACCTTATAGTGTCAAATTACCATTGAAGCATTCATTTATATATTCTTATCTCCATTTTCTTTTTTTTTTTAATTACAAACATAATTAAAACATTTTCTCTTTAAACTCTGATTTAGACCAGAAGACGTAAAACCAATTTAGAAAAGTATTGGTATTTATTTTAGAATGATTTTAAATGTTCCTGGAAGTCCCTTCAACCATTTGAACTCATGATGTCAAACCAACCAGTCAAAATTTTCCTGTGAAATGTGTAAATGAAAGGCTTTTATGTTTTATTTATACTCATCTACATAGTGAGAGGGTCCTTGGGAACTGAAAATGAAGACAATAGGTTAAGTTGTATTTGATTTTAACTGTTTAATTGTGTAAATGTACACATTGCTCTTATGTGGTATTTAATTAAATGTTGATCAGGGCACTTTTTTAATTAAATGTTTTTTAATTTGATAATTGTCATTTAACATCAGGATGTTACCACTTCCATCTCACTTTGAGTCAGCAAAACCCTGATTAACAACAGCAGATGAGACAATATGAAAAAACCTACTGATGTATTGGCAAAATGCTTTTTGAAACTGTTACATGTAGAAGAAGACTTTACATGAACACTTGTCCAGGACAAGGGAAATATGGTATCTGACAACTAAATAAATGTAAAAGGCAAAAAAAAATTACAAAACAAAAATTGTTTTACTCTGAGTGGAGTGAACATTTTAACAATTATTATTTGAGCATATGGATTAAATGTGCATGTTCTCAACAAATTGAGCATTTTGCATGCAGAGAGATGAAACAGGTTTTAAATTTTCATCAGTCTTGTGTGTTTTGTTCCAACATTTAGCCCAAAGTCTAACAGGGATCCAAAATGTGTTCTTATTTGAAAGTCTGTGAACTATGAATAAGGGCTATTTTGCATTGCCTGCCTTACACGCACAAGGTTGACTGACATATGTAACTAGTGATAGGGCTGCTCAATTATTGCAAAAATTATCATTATTTTGATCAATTCAGATATACTCTTTTACTTTGAATTAAATTGAAAACAATTTGTAAAAATATTTGATTATATAAGCATTTGGAAAAGTAATAAAAATGAATATAAAAAGAAAACGGTCTATGCTATTTGCCTCTCCTTGCATGCTCTCCACTAGCAGGCCTGCATGTTATATTGCGTTTACCAGCACTAGTTCATCTATATTACCCATTTGTAAACTTTTTCTAGTACATTTCTCAGTACTAATGGCATGTGCAGTATGCTTGGGGGTACATGCTATATCCCACCTGAATCAAACTTCAACAGTAAACACACAAAATGATTGCTGTGTATGTTGGCATTCTTAGCCTGCATGGTTGTTGCATCTTGCATGTGTCCTTACTCATCTGTATATTGAATTACACAGAGCAAGGATCTTCAGATCTTGTCCTGGATGGCTGGTGTCCAGCACAGTTTGATGGTTTCACTGTTCAAACACAGCTACTAAATCTGGCTATTAAGAGATGAACTAAAACCCCTGTTCAGTAGGGAATTCGCCACTACTCGCAAACCTGTGTAACAAGAAGGGAGTTGTTTGAGATTTACACACAGACATCTGTGAAAGTTCTCAACCTAAACCAGAATATTTAGTTATTTCTGCTAGCATTATCGAATTATCGAATGCAATCAAACATTACTTGTAGTTTTGGCGGTTGGATGTTGTACTTTCAAAGTGTGTGTGTGTGTGTGTGTGTGTGTGTGTGTGTGTGTGTGCACACAAACATTTTTTTGGCATTAGCATGTTGTTTTCAGTTGTATAATTTTTTGTTTGATTTTGTTCAATTGGACAGTTAAATTTATCATCCACATATCTGATCAAAACTTTGAATTGTCCCACACACGCAAGCATGTCACACCCTGCAAATACAAATAAATAAAACTATCAATAATTACTTTAGGTCTTTTGTTATTACAACCTGTATTTAAATGTTTTTAATTTGTGTGGTATGTGATGCATCTATACAAAATAGTTTAATCTGTTGAAGTGAAATGAGAAAAATAATATTAATATATTAAAAAAAATTGAAATAAATAACTGAAAATTGGCATGTGCATTTGTATTCACCACCTTTGCTATTAAGGCTTTAAAAATTCTGGCTCAATCATTTCCCTTCAGAAGTCACATGCTGAAGTCAAGTCCACCACTAACCAAACACCATGAAGACCAAGGAGATCTCCAAACAAGTCAGGGACAAAGTTATTGAGAAGTACAAGTCAGGGTTGGGTTATAAAAAAAAATATTCAAATCTGATGATCCCCCAGAGCACCATCAAAGCCATTATCATCAAATGATAAAATGCAGGGATATTCTTGAGCGAAACCTGTTTTGGTCTGTCAGTGAACTGATACTGGGATGGAGGTTCACCTTCCAACAGGACAATGACCCAAAGCGTATTGCTAAAGCAACACTCGAGTGATTTAAGGGGAAACGTGTAAATGTATTGGAATGGCCTAATCAAAGCTCAGATCTTAATCCAATTGAGAATCTGTGGTCAGACTTAGATTGCTGTTCACCAGCGGAAACCATCTAACTTGAATGAGCTGGAGCAGTTTTACTTGGAGGAATAGACAAAAATCCCAGTGGCAAGATGTCGCAAACTCAGAGACTTGAGGCTAATTTATACTTCTGTGTCGAACCTACACTGTAGCGTAAGTGTACGGTGTTCTTCGAACCTACGCTGCAGGCTACACTGTATCGTGACGCGCACCGCTCCAGAAATATAATTCAGTGTAGCATCGACACAGACCGCAACAGCTGTGATGTGTCTGCCTTCGCCGCCAGTTTTAAAATCATTACAAGCTTAGAAACGCTAGAGAAAAATCGGTTCTTGTACACCAATAGATCAAGTTGAGGAGAGTCTCGCAGAGGAAGTCCGAAAATATAAACAATTCTGATTCCTCGTCATAGTACTCTGAGGAACTCAACACGGCACACCAAGGAACTCAACCAGTGGCAAACCGTATCGCCACCTAGTATTTATTCTGTGTAATTGCAGTGTGTCACAGACAGACCAATGCAGAAGTATAATTCTGCATGCTTACGCACGCAGGCTACATTGTAGGCAGTACATTGACTCGATGCAGAAGTATAAACTGGCCTTTATCCAAAGTGACTTGCAGCTGTAATTGCTGCCAAAGATGGCTCAGCAACATACTGACTTTAGGGGGGTGAATAGTTGTGCACACTGAAGTTTTCTGTTATTTTGTGCTATTTGTTGTTTGCTTAAAAAATAAAATCAAATGTTGAAAGTTCTAGACATGTTCTGTAAATCAAATGATACAAACCATCAATCAATTTTAATTCCAGGTTGTGAGGTAGCAAAAAACAAAAAATGCCAAGGGGGGTGGAAACTTTCACAAGGCAAAGTACATGGACTTGCACCACAAAGGCATTATCTTTGCAGTTCTTCAGAATTATTTGGATCAAAGTAACACTTGCCTTGTCTGCATTAGGGAAAAATAAGGCAAGCCATTAAATGTACCGGATGTACACAGCCAAACCAAATTAACAATTAACTTCTATGAGTCACAGCTCCTGATTACTGCATTAATGTGGTCATTGGAGACTTGTTACATGCCTGCACTCATTTGGCTAGCATGCAGGATGCTCTCTCATCTTTTGTGCATGCATTTGTCAGTTTTGTTTCTTTGACTGATTTAAGCCTATTTAAATATGGAGGTGTTTATCAATTTAGCATGGATTGTGGATTGGATTGTGCTCTGTTGCAAATGCATAAAATTACTAGGCTGTGCTCACAAATACAAAAACTCTCAATCCACCTGATGACTTCACCTTCTTGTATATATCATTGCCCATTCATCTTCACTGACCATATGTGTGCACTTTGTAGTTCTGCAGTTATAGACTGTAGTTCATCAGTTTCTCTGTATGCTTTGTTGGCCTCCTTTCACCCTGTTCTTCAGTGGTTAGGACCACCAAAGACGAGCTATTATTTGGGTGGTAAATTGTTCTCAACACTGCAGTGACATTGATGT
The DNA here is from genome assembly GCA_036984385.1 of Crenuchus spilurus. NCBI lineage: Eukaryota > Metazoa > Chordata > Actinopteri > Characiformes > Crenuchidae > Crenuchus > Crenuchus spilurus. Next base: position 16,940 of record BRDA01013595.1, on the reverse strand, counting down.
GGTGATGTGCTTGTACAAGTTGATCAGATACAGCAGAGCTGCTGGAGTTTTTAAAATACCTCGGTGTAACTGCTGCATTAATGGTCCACTAACCAAAATATCCAGCCAACAGTGTTGTGTGGGCAGCATCCTGTGACCACTGACATTGGGCTAGAGGATGACCAACACAAACAGTGCAGAAACAGATGAGATTCTGTCTTAACTGTGCATCTACAAATTGGGCCAACAAGGTAGGTGTGTCCGAGTGGACAGAGAGTAGACATAGTTTAAAAACAAATCCAGCAGCTCTTCTTTGTCTGAGCTGATTGAACGGACTGAGAGTGTAGATACAAGGAGGTGGTGTTAAGGCTGTGGCTGATCAATGTATGTGCATGTAGATTTGTCTGTGAGACAGAAAAATGTTGGATTTTCTTTGCTTATCTGGGTATGTAAATAAGCAACTCTGAAAATGCAGACACTCCAAGCTAGGTGTGACCTTCTACTCCAAGTATTGAGTCTATTATAAGTTTACAGTACATGGATCTGCACACACTTCTGTTCTACCACCTCTGTGTGGGCTTGAGCTTTGTTTTGACTGCTTCCTCAAGGATGCAGAGTTTAACACTACTTAAACGGATAAACACAAATATACAAAAACCCAAAGACTTCTATACTTATGTATGATTGTTAAATAATAAATTGCAACTTTATTGCATGAAATAAGCATTATCACCTATCAACTGGCTCTTGAAGACCTGTTAGTTTTTCTTTATGAAGCTTTCATATTTTGCACTCATTGCCTGTATTAATTGCACTTGTTGAACTTGTTACTGGTATAAAAGAACTGTGTCCGCACACTCATTCACACTCCAAGGACACCAGGGACAACGTTGTAGACCTGCACAAGGCTGGGATGGGCTACAGATAAATGGGCAAGCAGCTTGGTGAGAAGGCAACAACTGTTGGCGCAATTATAGAAAAAGGAAGAAACATAAGATGACTGTCAGTCTTCCTTGGTTTGGGGCTCCATGCAAGATCTCGTCTTGTGGGGTAAGGGTGATTCTGAGAGAGGTCAGGAATCAGCCCAGAGCTACATGGGAGGACCTGAAGAGAGCTGGGAACACAGTCTCAAAGAAGACCATTAGTAACACACTACGCAGTTATGGTTTAAAATCCTGCAGGATACGCAAAGTCCCCCTGCTCACGCCAGCACATGTCCAGGCCTGTTTAAAGTTCACCAATGACCAGAGGAGGCATGGGAGAATGTATTGTGGTCAGATGAGACCAGAATAGAGCTTTTTGGTACCAGCTCCATTCGCCATGTTTGGAGGAAGAAGGAGAATAAGTACAACCCCAAGAACACTGTCCTAATCATGAAGCATGGGCGTGGAAACATCATACTTTGAGGATGCTTTTCTGCAAAGGGGACGGATGGTGTCATGTATCATGACATTTTGACCAACAACTCCTTCCCTCAGTAAGAGCATTGAAGATGGATCGTGGCTGGGACAGGTGTCTTATACAGGTAACAAGTTCAAACAGGTGCAGTTAATACAGGTAATGAGTGCAGAATAAGAGGGCTTCTTAAAGAAAAACTAGCAGGTCTGTGAGAGCCAGAACTCTTGCTGGTTGGTAGTTTATCAAATACTTATTTCATGCAATAAAATGCAAATTAATTATTTTTAAATTATACTGTGTAATTTTATGGATTTTTTAGATTCTGTATCTCACAGTTGAAGTGAAGTTAAAATTACAGACCTCTCTACTCTTTGTAGGTGGGAAAACTTGCAAAATCGTGTCAAATGCTTACTTTCCCCCACTGTATGCAAAAAAAAAATATATATATATATATATATATATATATAATTTTTTTTTTTTTTTTAACTGTCTTAAAGTATATTCCATTACACATTCTGAGACTGATTTTTTTTTTTTTTATTTAAAGTTATTAATTAATCTATTCAGTTATCTTATGATCTTGCCAGCAGTTAAACTGTGTAGAATTTAGGCACAGATTTATTACAGGATACAATGAAGTACACACCATCAGTACCAAGATGGCAGTGATTAAATAATATTTAGGTTATTATTTTCTGATGTTTATCGTTACATTTAATACCACTTGAAATTGAGGAATGGCTACTAAGCCATGTGCTATTTTTTTATGAGTGAAAAGCTGAAATTGCAAGCAGAAAGTGAATGATGCCCTTTGTTCCTTTTTAAAGTTTGCTTAATTTCACTTGTTCTCATTTGGTAAATGTGTATGCCAACACCAATATATAGAAATGGTCTTCTAAATGCATATTTGTAAGTGTTTCTGCGTTAGAATAAAAAAGATTGTATTCAACAAGCAAATCATAACTACCAAAGTTCTTTGTTGAAATGATCAGAAATGGTGTATGTATAATTAACTGAACTGACAAATCAATTAATCATACTGCAAATGTATTCTTATTGTACATCAGGGTTTGCCTTCCCCGAATGGGCCTACAAGCCTGAGTCCAGCCCAGGCTCCAGACAGATCCAGCTGTGGCACTTCATTCTGGAGCTGCTGAGGAAAGAGGAATACCATGATGTCATCGCGTGGCAAGGTGACTATGGCGAGTTTGTCATCAAGGACCCGGATGAGGTGGCACGATTGTGGGGTGCCCGCAAGTGCAAACCGCAGATGAACTATGACAAGCTCAGCCGAGCACTCAGGTAAGAGTGACCAAATATGTTTACTGTCTTTGTGAGTGTCAGTCTAAATCAGTGCATAGTGGAGTTGTCAAACTAAAGCTGGGTTTACACTTACACTCTATATTTGGGCACATTTAGCTGTCATAGGAAAAATGCATTCATTATTAAAAAAAAAATATTTAAGAGCAAGATAAGCTTGGTAGACATGTTCCATTTTCCACAGTAGCCAATTTAGTGTCGCTGAGAGTAAAGATGGCTGACACCACTAATGAGATGTCATTGGGTGATACAAAACTGGCTGCACTACTTTGAATACAGTGTAATGACCATGGTTAAATGAGTTGTGCTAACAGGGAGCTACCATGATTTAGTTTGGTAACTAGCAAGAAATGCTCTGTTCAGACAGATCAGATTATTATATGTTTCATAGTTGGAAGAGCTACAAACTCGTGCTGCGTACTTGGTCTGACTGGCACAATACTAACTTGCTTACATAGATCAAATAACATTACCAGCCTACTAGGTCTTCCTACAGTGAGTTAAAATAAGACAGCAGCTGTTATGCATCCTAATGGGCAGAAAAAATACTACCTCAATCACTTTGCAGGACTGGCGTTACATGCCTTCCTCTTTAGCTTTTAACTTTTTCAAATATGGTTTCTTGAGGCATAAAATTGCAACTGAAATGCTGAGGGCATGTTTCTGTTTACATGACCCCATGTTGTGCTTGAGTATGGGTGCATGCTCATTGATGTGTACTTAACATAATCATTTATTTTTCTTACTGGTATAGCAGTGGAGAATCTATATTGTGCAGCCTCACTTTAAAAACACAATATTGAGCAATCTGAAAAATAATTCTGTCAAAATCTTAATGTCACCTAACACAGTCTGGTTTAACAAACTAACCACTGAAACTGCAGTGTAAATCTGGCTTAAAATATTTGAGGTGTAAAGAGAATAGTGGTAGTCGTGCGTCACTGGTTAAAGGAGGAATTTCCCATATTTGATATTTGAGCATACACTTAATGTTTTGCAAAATAAATTATCAGTAGTCAGATCAGTATTTGTGGGATGCTGGAGGTGGGACAAAAGGATGTAAAGATCAAAACATAAATGTCGGCTCTCCTAAATGTAATTTAATTTATTATTATTATTTATATATAATTTTGGCCAATTTTCTCTCTTTCCCAATGTGGTAGTTGCCAAATAACCCAACCCATTAGTGGCTCTCCCCATCACTTTGCACTGTCCCTGACTTTAGGAGGGTTAAGACATGCCACAAGCCTCCTCTGTTGCGTGCAATGCAGCCACCGCCTCTTTTCGAACTAACGCTTGATACACCTTCCCTGGGGAAACAACACACTCAGAGGAAAGCGCAGGGTTTCCAGCTCCAAATGGACCAATCAGTAGATGCCTGAGCCAGCGGACATTGCAATGTTTGAGTAATAGGGAGAGAGAGCGCCATCTACCCAGCCAGAGAGAGCACTGCCAGTTTTTCTCTTTTGGGCCCCAGCTGTGGCATTTATATTTTGAGAACAACAGAAATCTCTAGTTCTATAACCTTTGCCCTCTTTTTAATTTTTGAAATTCCAGTGGTTCAGAGAGACTGTTTCTAATGCTTAGTAGTAGGTGATTGATCAGTATTATGCATCACCAATAGGTGATATAGAACTGGCTGTCAGTTAATACAATTTAAATGTAAAAATTCTAGAAGAGCTGGTGAGTCGCACTGAGAAGGCTGCAAAGGAATATAACATGCAGATCAATGCAGCTAAAACAAACGTGATGACGAACACTGAAGATATACTGAAGATCACAGTCGAAGGAAGACTTCTGGAACAAGTAGACTCTTTCACATATTTGGGATGCAGAGTAACAAAGGCTGCAGATTGTGCCAGTGAAGTGAAGTCGAGAATGGCCATGGGCATGTTGGTGATGGTCAAATTGACAAAGATGTGGAAAAGCAAGTCAATTAGCACCAACACCAAACTAAGACTGATGAAAGCCTTGGTCCGGCCAGTAGCTACATATGGATGTGAAGCCTGGACACTGAAGAAAGAGGAAGAAAGACGTATTCAGGCTTTTGAGAACAAGTGCATCAGGAAGTTGCTGAAGATCTCATGGATGAAGATGATGACCACTGAGCAAGTCAATGAGATGCTAGAACTCAAAAGGAGTTACTGATGCACGTTAAATCCCACAAGTTACGTTACTTTGGTCATGTGATGAGGCAGCACATGAGAGCATTGAAGGAAGTGTTATGACTGGACTTGTGGAGGGAGTCAGAAGACGAGGAAGACCAAGAATAACCTGGATGGATAACATCAAGAC
>BRDA01013595.1:0-11938 GCA_036984385.1 Crenuchus spilurus | reverse complement strand
GTGAAGGAAGTTACGAGAGTACACGACGGAGTAGTGTACTGGTTTCATTGCATTGAACACACTAAATTGCACGTAGTCATTGAGGAAAACTCAAGATCGTAGAGTAACTGAACGAGTCACCAGTAGTAGAAGTAGGTACTCTAGAAGTCGTTGAAGGACTACGTGAACAAGAGTTTTCGGACTTATGCAGAAAGAAGGAGAAAGAAGTCACAGGTCCGAAGTGTAGGTATACATCGATGACCGGCCTGGTTCCGAAAGTAGTCAGAATCAAACCACAACCACGATTAACTGAACGAAAAGGTGTAGAAACAGTTAAACTGGTAGTGGTTGTACGGGTACCGGTAAGAGCTGAAGTGAAGTGACCGTGTTAGACGTCGGAAACAATGAGATGAGGCAGCACATGAGAGCATTGAAGGAAGTGTTATGACTTGACTTGTGGAGGGAGTCCGAAGACGTGGAAGACCAAGAATAACCTGGATGGATTATCAGGTGCTAGCCTGCTACAAGCAACCAGAGACAGATGGCATTGGAGAGAAGTGAGTCGTCTGTGCAGCCTACCATCACGAAGCGATGACGGCGTGTGACATGACATGACGAATGTAAAAAAAAAAATCTGTTAAAGTAAATTATGTTTATATTTAGATAAAGTTAGCCTACAGGATTCTGACTAGAAACATTGGCATGTTTTTCTCTTGTGTAAACAGGCTTCTCTTTGACTTTACCACATTGCCTTCCATACTGAAATAGATTTTTGGTGATGGGCAGAAGTACAGGTTGAGAAGCTTCTCAGCCTGTAGTTGAGAAGCACCCTCCTTGTACACATTCACATCTTTCTTCAATGCTGTTTGACATTGCACCAGTGAAGGGAATCTATTAATTGCCAGCTGTCTTCTGGGTTATTAGTCATTTAGCATAATACATCATGCTTACTAGTTTACTAGCTCACACTTCATCCATTTCTGTTGTTCTTGTTCCCTTCTTTTCTGAATTCTTTTTTTCGTGTCTCTCAGCTTAACTGTCTATAACATATTTTTCATTTTTCTTCCATCCTTTCACTTTTTTCCTCATCCTTGTCTACATTCATCATTCTCCCTCTATGCCACAGTCCTTTTGACTGTCTACATGTTATTCAGGTCTTTGCACTAGTCTCCACGGCAACACCAAATGCCCACTCAAACTCAGTGAACCTGTACTCACCATCCCATAATAAACAAAATCGCATCAGCCTTCATGAACAGGATGAGCGCGCTTCCGCTGCTTCTGAGAACTCCTTTGCTTTCTTTTTTCTTCTTCTTTTTTTTTTTTTTTTTTACAAAGAGGTGGGGGAGAATGATGGAGAGAAGAATGAACACAGACAGTCTCGGAGTTTAGTTAAAGACCCTGGAGATTTATTAAAGTATATGAAATATATAAATATTGATTTATTTGTGTAATTTAGTGGAACCTCTGTTTTAGTCATTAGTCCGTTCTAAATTGCCTGATAACTGAAACCAATGATAACTGAAGCAGTATTTCCACATAAGAAATAATGTAAATCCAATTAATCTGTTCCAGACACTCCAAAATATTAACAAAAATACATTTTATGTAGAATAACTATATAAGCTGGGCGATATGGATATATATTGATCAATCTCGATAATTATCACAATATTAAATTTTCTGACACTGTCGTAGTTTTAAACATCAAACTAAATACATGAAATGTTACTATTTAAAATATTAAAATGGTTACTGCCAGAACATAATATTGTAGCGTCCAGCTGAACGCGTTGAAAGGATGGACGAGAAAGACGTTTACAGTCATCGCTTTATTGTTGAAACTTACAGTGATTGCTGTCTGCCGCAGCCACTCCAAAATAACAGGCTAGAGAGCCAAGCTAATGTACAAACACTAGCTAGCACTCCGGCTGACACCACACAGCGAGCCCCCCTCTTTCTCCTTCTTACACAAACAGATGAGCACACAGCGACCTCATGCTCTCTCGCCCGGCCAATCACACGCTTGTCTAAACACAACAGTGCATTTTGGCAGCGCTGGTGAGGAGGAGCTGTCAAGCAAAAGTATTAGACTACAGAACTCACTGTCAAGCTGCTTAGACGTGAAATGGAAACGAACGTTAATGCTTATTGAATTCTGTTGTCCCGGCTTATCATCGTCATCAAGGGAAAACTTATCGTGAAGAAAATCTATATCGTTTTATCACCCAACACTAGAATAACTATAGTTTTACACACAGAACACAATGAGAAATCAACACAAAAGACTAATGAAATGGATAAATGAACATTTAACATCACTCTTATAGGTGTACGCTCTGTTTTAGAGAGTGCCACTGTGGTCCATCCGCAGCCTTTGTTTTGTACACCCATTCTTGTGGTTCTCCGCTTCTATTTGTTTTCACAACTGTTCAGGCGGTAGTGCTGCATGCCATCACTTTATCATCGTGACATGTTTAAGTTTGTTTTGAATGTTATCAATGAGACACAAAGCCTTAATAAACGACGAATACGTGGTTGAGTGACAAATATTTATTGCAAAATTTACAGCGGTTCACTTTGGCGCGCTGATGAAAACCAGGCAGACGAACAAGAACTGTGACACAATTTTCACCAAAAAAGTCACGGTAACCAAATTGAATGATAACCAAAATTCCACTATAGTATATTTGGCAGCTATGTTTAACATCCAGAAAAGTTTAAATGGAGAAAAATGTGCAGTCCTTGTTGCAGTCTATTCATTAGTTCGAATAGACTATTACGGTAGTTCATTCCAATTAACATGCATGATTGACGGTCCTTATGAACTTGTCTGGAAAGCCAAAGTCAAAAGATGCTGTTTCTAGTAGTATAGAAGGAGACAATTGAAGGGGAAAAAGGAAAAAGTTACATCCTCAGGTCAGATAATTCACAACCCAGAGAGAGAGCTCTAAAGGTGTGGGGATGAGATCACACTTGGGTGTCCTCTCTCCTTTCTTAACACAGACTCCGCTGAAGCAGTTATACCTTTTATGCAGATTTTAGGTAAATAAAAGACAACAATTGTATATAGTCTATCAGTATAAGTGTCAATGAATATAGTTAACATCTTGTTCTTCAGTTTCAGCAGTTCCAGCATATCTCGTCCCATGAACATAACCCTGCAAAAACACATTTTGATAACAGCTTTTATCAGAATAGCAGGACATCTCCATCTCCTGAAAAACATGAACTCCAAGGCCTTGTGTCACTGTGACACAGATGAAGAGAGGACATTTGTGACCCCGCCAGGGAAAACCAGGCCAAAGTCACTGGGCAACTTATTGAGATTTTGTGTCAATATTGTGTCACTCACATCAGCGACACAACTTAGCCACTGGGTATTATTGCTGTAAATGACAGATAATAGTCTCAGATATCTATCAGAGTACATATTTTGATCAAAAACAAATCTTAAATTCACTAAAAAGTTGTTTAAAAAAACAAATTTTGAAAAAAAAGAATGACTTTGACCTGGTTTACCCTGGCGGGGTCACACATCATAAGACCACATGTCCCTGTAAAGTATTCTTTCATTTAGAAAGTCAGAAAAAGAATATAACTTTGTAAAACAATTATTAAATCATTAATATAAGATAACATTCGGGCCAGCTCAGATTATTTCCTCTAAACACAGATTTAGGGCTTTATCAAGTTGAACCAACAGTATTTTTGTGGCAGTAGAGATTGAGAAATTTCACAGAGAACTGAGGAACAGATGGGACCGAATGTATGTGAGGAGAGGTAGTGTGGAAGGCAGGTTGCCTAATTTGATGCATGCATTTTCTGTTTCTCACATCTTCACATTTCTTTCCTCATGTTCTAATTCTTGTACAAACCACATTGTAAAATGTTTTTCTTTTAAACTGTCTTTGTCTGACCTTAACCATTGTAGTTAAACCATTTTGGCCTCACAATTTTATACTTGACATATATTCCACTTTGTTTGGTTGAGATGTATTCCTGCATTACATGAATCTGTCTGAGATGTGATGATGCCATTCCCAGAAGCTTAAATCAGACATTCAGTGAATACAAAATGAGCAGTGAACAATAAACTGCAAAGTATGTTTCGCATAGCCTCACACCAATTAGCCAAAACATCATGATAGCCTGCATTTGCTGTTAGTGCCCTAAGCACCAACAGCACCAACCCACAAAGGGATGGACTCTACAGGTGCCCTGAGGTATCCGTCACCAAGAGGTTAGCAGATCCGTTCTGTAAGCAGACTTCTTGTTCCAGCACATCCCACAGATGCTTGAGCAGGGCACAGTATCCTATGAAAAAGACTGCCACAGGGGAATATCATTGCCAAGAACGGTATACCTGGTCCACAACAGTATTTATGCCCAGCAGAACACATAAAAGCATTGGTACATTCAACTGTGCTGTTCCATAGGCTAGCATAAGTGCAGTGCTACCTACTTGCTTACATAGTTGCTAAATGACAGTTTTCTGAACCAACAGATTTTCTTTATCATGTGAACACAAGCAAATTTGGAGAAATATGTCACACAGATCAATCAGAGTGAGGTTAATGGCAAAGGGTTTTGAGTTGGACATGGTGGACAGTACTAGAATCATTGGAAAATGCAGAGAATTTTGAATTTCAGTTTTATTTACTGAAGGCACACTTAAGTGTTTCATCAAATGAGTTAAAATTTTCACTTTAATAAAGCAACACAATGCTTGGATTTAGATGACAAAATTAACTATTAAAAAAATTAATTATTAAAAATAATCCTGCGTTTGAAGTAATATTTCTGTCATTAAATATTTTAACTTTGTGTGCAAGGGGACTTGACTGCTGTTTGTGATTTTTCTTGAAGATTCTGGTGCTGTCACTCATGACTTTCTCCAGCAAGTTGCTTTAGGATGAGTATCAAAAGTCAGTGAGGAAGCTGATGGTGAGGATTGTGGAAGCCTTAGATTTCCTGTCACTCGGGTCTCGGAGATCACTGAACAATACATATTTTATAGTGTTTAAAGTGGGACAAAAGACGCTGCTGCTGCTTAAATGACTTCTGAGGGTGATTTTCAGAGGATTCAGAATAAAGAAATGACATCACACATCAAAGCTGAATGACCCACACTGACCCAAGTTGTGCTTTCCTGATTACCACAAGACTGCTGCTGAGCGAACTTTAAGGCTTTTGCTAAAAGGATCAGGACTGAAGCTTATTAATGAAAGGAAAATTATTTTGCATGTATGCCATGTACATTTTGGAAGTGAATGTTACAGCAACACACACACACACAGGGACATACTTGAGTGCTTTGTGTCTTTTTTTGAAGTGAGTTCAAATGCACTTCAAAGAGTATGCTTCTGTTTGCCTCAGTATGTTTGACCCTGTTTGTGTGCGCATGTGTGTGCCCTTCACTTTAGTCTGGCTCTGTGTTTGTGAACAGTATGTACTTGCTGAAAAGCTCTGCTCCTGTTAACCTTACCAAAATGCATCCAAATACATACTGGGCATGTACATACAAAGAGACACAGCATTATGCCGCAACACTGTCTTAAAGAATGAATGTAAGAGAATAAAAAGAAAGAACTGTGTTGAGCAACAATTAATGTGACAAATATTTTAAGCTACACTTCCAAAATATGTGTAACCACTTTGTGAGATTAGTTAAGGTTCTCCTGTCCTATGCTAGCACTTTGGCAGACTGCTAGTTTATAAATCTCATTTGCCTCAGTTGTAGGCCAAAGTGGGGAGTAAAGAACGCTTGTGAATGTAAACAATGTGGAAGGGCAGCCAACTGTACAGTGTAGTGCAGACGCCTCATATTTGTAAATCATTGTTTCAGTATATACCTTGTTCATCCCCTTCAGATTTAGATTGTAATTGGCGACATGCAGATGGAAGAGTTCAGGACAGCCAGGAGTCTCAGTCAAATTATTGTCGTTCAAATCTTTTTCAAGTACATTTGAGTACTTTTTTGGACTTGGATCAGCTTAGCGTCCTGAGCAGCAGTAAGAATGTGACGTCATAAGGGGGAAAGGGAGGAACTTGATTCTTAATGGAGATGTCATTGTGTTTCTGTCAAGGGAGCCTGCTTCTGGTACTGGTTTTACTTTCTCTTGAATAAGAGTGAATAATAGTTCAGTACCCAGAACATCATAGCAGCACAAATGTTTTGTCTTATTGCTTGTAAGGTGAAGACATAACAGCCAAATGAGTTGAAGAAACCTGCAAAGAATTTAGAGTACCTTCTCAGACTTTTAACCATGCCAACCCTCATCCCCCAGATACTACTACAACAAAAGGATCCTTCATAAGACCAAGGGGAAGAGGTTCACCTATAAGTTTAACTTCAACAAGCTGGTGCTGGTCAACTATCCATTCATAGACATGGGATCTGCAGGTAAATTCTCTTTTTTATTATTTAATATTTGTTTTACATTTACTGTATGTGTCTGAAAGTGTTTGTGGTCTTTTTTTCCCTTCTTTTTTAACATTAGGCTCAGGAGTTCCCCAGAGCGCTCCTCCTGTCCCCTCCGGTGTGGGAAGCCATTTCCGCTTTCCTCCATCCACGCCATCGGATGTTCTTTCCCCCAGTGAGGAACTTCGTAGTCCAGGTGTCTTTAGTGCTGTGGCTCGCCGCATGGCACGTGGCTCAGTTTCTGACTGCAGTGATGGTACCTCCACCAATTCTGAGCTGGAGGAAGCTGGTGTAGCTGCAGGTGATGACCGCCCAGCTGACCGTGCCTTCAGGAACCTCCTCCACCCTCGCCTCTCTCATGACTCCCTTTTCCGTGTCTACGGTGCACCTCCAAACCCGACTGGGCTGCCACGCGGAGGTCCACATGCGCCTCCACACAGGGTGCACCCCGAGCCTCTCTCCCCATTCCCTGTGTCCCCTCTGCCAGGTCCTGGAAGTCTGCTGGCCCCACCTCTCTCCCCAGCTCTGTCAATGACCCCTACCTCACACCTGCCCTACACCCCTTCACCCTCCCTGTCTCCCATGTTGGGCTCCCACTTCTCCTTCAACCCAGAGGACATGAAGCGCTACTTGCAGGCTCACACCCAGAGTGTCTACAATTACCACCTGAGCCCTCGCGCCTTCCTGCACTACCCCAACATAGTCATCCCTCAACCCCAGCGCCCGGACAAGGGCCTGGGGGGCTCAGCAGCAGCAGGTACTCACCTCCCTCCTCACCCCCTACACCACCACCAGCCTGAAGAGCCTCACATCTCGCCCTTCAAGTTCAAACTGCAGCCTCCACCTCTTGGCCGCAAACAAAGGGAAGGCCCCCCTGCCTCTGGTGTAGGACATCCTCCTTCAGTCACCTCCTCAGGGCTAGGTTCCTCTGTCTCATTTGGGAGTGATCAAAGCACTGCGTCCAGTCAAGGTTCTAACTCTGCCTTGTCTGGACTGGTGAACAACAGCTCAGCAGGGCCACCAAAAATCAAGGTTTGTGGGTTTTTTTTTTTGTTAATGCTTGTTTTAATGCAAAAGGAGCACAAAGTTGCTATAAAATTGTTTAAAAAAAGCAAATATATAATCAAACTCTTCTATGGTCTGTTCAGGTGGAGCCGATCTCAGACATTGAATCTGAGGAAGAGGTGGAGGTCACCGATATTAGTGAGGAAGATGAAAACTGTGACGTTTTTGCTCCACCCCACTCAAACAGTAACACCGCTCCTCAACCCTGTCATGATGGCATTGTGGATGAAGATGATATTGAGGAAGATGTTTTCAAGACCCCAGCTGCTCCCACTTCTGGCGCTGCCGTTGGTCCAGCATTAATGAGCTTCAAATCTGAGCCCAGAGAGCTAAGCCTTGGTCAGGGTCCTCCCAGCAGTCCTGGGGGAACTCGCTGCATCCCCTTGAAGCTTCGCTTCAAGCGACGCTGGAGTGAGGACCAGCGCATGGAGGCTGAAGCTGAAGAGGCTGAGGATAAGAAGAGCCGTGCTGAGAGGGAGGAGCCTGAACAAGAGATCGAAGCTAAAAAAGTGGAGGAAAATGGAGAGGGAAAGAGCCCTGTAAATTTGGCTGCACCGTTGGGTACAGGCAAGAGAAGAGTGAGCTCTGAGCTTCAGAGAGCAACAGCACAACTGTCGTTGGAGAATAATGGCTGTTGAGGTGGCATGCACGCTCAGACAGAGATTGCTGTAACACGCAGTTGTGCTTAAGTTTGTGACTGTGGTTGAATACATACTAAAGCGTGTTTAGTGTTGGCTGAAAACTACAGTCACTTGAACCAGTTTTGTTGCATGTGTGCATCACATGCAGTCAGCCGTGCTCACAGAAACACAGCTTCTCCGACTTCAAGGTGCCGAGACACTACAAGTGGCTAATACTGACCCGGTTAAAATTGATAAGCCATCCCAAACCCTCAACCTCTCAAAACTCAACACCCTGCTCACACACTTGGCCTGCCCCATTTTAAATCCCCCACATTTTAATATTGCCTTGACCGTGTTCATGGACATGTACATGGATGTCTTTACTCATCTGCACCCCTAAGAGACCCTGTTATTTGGGACATGGGGACACTCCCAATGCCTTTCAACACTGATATGAAGAGATAACAGAAGTGCCTGAACTAGCGGTCATTGTACTCGTTTACAATATTGAGAGCAATGAGTGAAGGAGGGCTGGGCACTCTCCAAACAGATTGAGAAATGACCCTACCACCCTGCCCTCCTTTGTGCATGCTGTCTGTGGGCACAAAAGTTAGTCCTTCTGCAGAACAAGTCCTATATTGTAGATTATCCACTTTAACAGAAATGAGCTTAAGCGTAGCCCTCCCTGGTCAGTGTGCAGTTCCTAAAACAAGACTCAGGTTCTCACTGAGACCTCTGCTATATAACCTTACCATTTATTGAATAACTTTGCCTTCGCTCCCAAGACTTGACATACTGTCACTGCCTTCAGACCTGTTGATGCTAACGTGCTAACCGCTAAGCACTGCCTTGTAATTCCCTCGGTCCAACAAGGGATCCAGGGGCCTAGCAAACCACCTCGCTTATCAGTCCTATTTGGTCAGATTAGACACTGTTAAAGGGACCACTAGACATTCTATCCCATATGTACATACACCACTGATGAAGAAACTTGTACTTGTGTGTTTCTCACCTCATTTAAGATGGACATCAACCCTGACTGCAGCAAAGTATGGATTGTATATGATGACTTGTTCTCATCCCAACTGTTTAGTGTTTTATGAGCAGTTGTAATGCTGAAACAAAAATGTGAGTGCACAGGGAAAGAGGTTGCTCTCGAGGCTGAGGATTGGGTGGTGAATGAAAGGTTTTAGGTCATGCTTTAAAGCTCTTGAAACCTAGTAGAAATGTAGGTAAAAACGAGGGTTTGAGAGCAAAAATCTCAGGCATACTTCACTAAGACCTAACCTGGACTATATAGATTCACTTAGTCTGTATTTCAAAAAGAAGCCTTTTAAAGAACAAAAAGTGAGATTGTGCCTTTTGTACACAATAGGAGACTTACTACCCTATGCTTTTGAGTACGCTCCCATAGTCACACACACACAGAAGCCTTAGGTACATGACCTCAAACACTGCTATTATGCCTTTGTTTTATATTTTTTTAGCATAGAAAAAATATATCCTGAATTAGATCCAAATAAAGCCCATATGTTCTCTATTGTATTGCAAATGTTAGTTCTATATAAATATATTTGATACAGATGATCTATATTCAAAACTCTGGTTTTGATAAGATTTATATTTTTAAAGATGAGAATATAGAGAATATACATAAGGTGACCTCAAAATATTTAGTCACAGGGATCCTACAGTGCTTTACTTGGAGTGAATGAAGTGTTACTGGAGAAAAGGCGAAATGACTGTAAATGATGAATCATTCAAAAGCTTGTATTTTATGGCCTCTTGTATATTTTCTTGCTCCGCACACAGAAACCCACCACCCACCATCTCCATATACATGCCTATATATGCTTTTATGCTCTATAGAGTGGTTCATATTAAGAAAACTCGCAGGGAGTCAAGGGGGGAAAATGAATGAGCAGAACTCCGACACTGTTTAACGTGGCACTTCAGTGCTCAGGCTACCTTCACACAAAACTTGGTCATGGTAACGCAGGTCATATTTCATCTGCTTCTCAAGATTTGCATCATCAAAGTGGCTTTAATGAAGTGAAAAAGTCATTCTCAGAGCAGAGAGCATGCAGCAGAGGAAATAACACACTACCTGACCCTGACGTTTCAAAAGCATGGCTGACCCCTTCCTCCCTGTAGGATTTTCTTCACTTGTAAATATTACCTTTCAGGAAGTTAGTGGGCATTGTATCCAACAAAACATGCATGATGCTCCACTGGCGTAATGGACTAATCAGAACTAGTCATGGAGACGCCAGACGCATCACCTTGCACAGAATAAAGTCTGTTTTTTTTCACATCTCCACCCCAACCCTGCATATCTCGCATTCAACAGTCCGCACCAAGAAGTGTTCATTACGCTGAGTACTTACTGCAAGTAATCAGCAGGCAGTACAAGCTTTCGCCCACAGCCTTAGTGTTTTTCCCCACTTTTTCAACCCTCCCTCCTTTTTTCCATTGGATTCTGTTCTTCAGTGCACCAGCCTTACACCAGCTCAGTGTCTGTACTCAAACTGACAGCTGCCTTACTCACTCGTACGTGTAAACAAAACATATTTTCCTTTCTTCAGTATAAACACTTTTTTATTATTCTTATCATTCTTGTTAATATTATCATTTATTATTTTTAACAGTGATATTATTACTGACTCTTTTTGTACCCCTTCCTGGAGATTAGCTTCATAAGATTAAAACAATTTAACAGCATATTCCACAACCTTTTGTTCCTCTAAACTACATAATGACAGTTCTCTGGCTTTGTATCTATGCTGGTTTTGTTTGTAATTATAAAAATGAAACAGGTAAAGGGGGATGGGGTAATGTTATCTTTTTCTCTTTGGTCTTTTGTGTACATATATTGTTTTTCATTTTTGGGGACTGTAAGAAAGACATTGTATTACTTTATTGTGTATGAGGTCTCTATTTTCTATCTCATTTATCCATCTTTCTCACATTCTGTCTCAGCGGTTATGTAACACTCTAAAGAAGAGATGAGACTTGACATCATGAGGAAACATGTATACTTTAGTTTTTCTTTTTTCTTCCTCTTGTAATTAAAACTGTAATCAGGGTTCATTAAAAACCGGTAAACATGGATCAAATTGTCTGTCATCATTCAGTTGAATTTATGTACATTTTCTAAACAATTGTTTTACTGGTACCTCAGTAAGCTCTACAAGCAAAAATCAGCAAAGTAAAAATCTTTATTTTAATGTGGCTGAGACCAAAAAATAGGTCCTTGATGAAGTTTACCCGTATAACCATGCTGTAATGAAGTCATTTCAGTTTAAAGAGTCCTTCATTGGAGATGGGGCACTACTTTAAAACATTTAAGTAAGCTGTATGACTGACAGATTGAAGATGTGATATTTCCATTCATCCATTATCACACCCGCTGAATCCTTATCAGGGTCACGGTTAGTCCCCTCCCCCCTGACTGGGTGCAGGGCAGGGCATTACACTATTCAACTAAGCCCAGGACAGGGCACCAATCCATCACTGGGTAGATGTGATACTTATTAAATAAACATTGAAATACATGGTCATAATATATAGCACATACCTAATCTGTGGTATCAACACAAGCCCAGTTCATTCTAAAACAAGGCTGGTCATAATATTCTGACATAACAGTATTACAATAATGCATTAAGACACCTGTAAGCAATGATTTATGTCTCTTCATATTCGTTTTGCTTTATGACATAGGGTATGCACTTATACATGAGAAAATAGCTTTTCCTGAAAATCACTTCATGAACCATTGTTTCAGTGAGCTGTAAAGGTACCAACACATTTGTCCACATCTCTACAGATGAAAAAGCTTGAATAG
>BRDA01013594.1:0-27553 GCA_036984385.1 Crenuchus spilurus | reverse complement strand
ATGCATTAGCACACTAAACAGCAGGGGGCAGTATAAAGCAGCATGGTGATCTCAGTAACACACAACCACAGCATGTCACTGTTGGCATTCAGTCTGGATGTTCTCCAACTTGTTTACGCTGTGGTCCTGTAACTTACAAACTTGCGTCACCACCCAGTGAAGGCTGTGAAAGGATTATATTTAAATTATAATTTAAAGTGTGTGTGTGTGTGTGTGTGTGTGTGAATATTGTATTTTAAATTGAATTGCGATATGTCCCATATCAGTATCCTTTATGCAGTAAATAAGCAATCTGGGCAAAAAAAATTGTCAACTTGCATATTCCTGTGGTAGTAACACAGTAACAACTACTCCTGTAAATGGTGCTGCATAATGATGATCAGGCTATAAATAAATACCTGTGGGTGTGTAATGAGATTCATAGATTAAGAAGAGGAGGTACAGTGCAGTGAATGTATCGTTTGATGTGGAAAATGGGTCACAAACCAGATGTTAATGATAAAGGAGTGATTGTGTTTGGGCACCAAAGGCCAGAGTGTGAAGGAAGTAGTTGAACTTGCAGGTGTATAGAGGTGTACAGTCATACAGGTCTACCAGCTGTGGTAACAAGAGCCCGACCAATATATCGGCCGGCCGATATAGCGTTTATAAGTTTATCGGCCAAAATTTGGCTGATAGGCGCAGAGCAAAACACTTTTGATTTTCCTCGCCTGGAGGGCTGGGAACATTATGTAATTGCGCCGCTAATCCAGCAGAGGGCGCCCGCAGACCAAGTCATGTTCAGGTCACATGCAGCATGCTTTCCTGTTGCATGGGCTGCTGAGGAGATGCATAATTCTGAGAGCGACTGAAAACTGCACATCACATTGCTGACCTGGGCATCGTATATTTGTCAGTGGTAAGTTTATAAGTAGCTTGTGAAATAAACATCAGCAAAACTATTTCCACTCAACTCTCCAACCCGCTTGCCTCAAGCTAAAAGCTTTAGCTACCTGCTAAACTAGCAAGATACAATTTACGAGAGATAATTTATCATATAACCTTGCTCAAATAAAACCTTAGCCAGAACAATGTAACACACAATGAAATATCAGTTCTAAGTAATAACATTATCTTTTCTGTAAATTAAATGCATCGTTTGTCTGAAGTAAGCTAATCTGATTGAACATGACCGAGAACACACTGCTACTGCAGCTCAATATTAAAACACATTTCTAGTTTAATTTATAACATGTAGTGGAGTGAATCATGAAATGAAAAAACAACCAGTCCACTCTAACACATGGGTGGGACCAGGTACAGTGGTATGTCAAATCGTTTGGCTTCACGTAATCACAGTACTGTGCTTCAAAGCATATTTTAGCTCTATTTTCCAATATAAGGCAAAGGGACATGAGGAAGCAGACTAGCAGACTTTCCACTGGAACCAGCGTAGAGTCTCGTGACCAGCTTTCATCAGTTGATTTCTGATCAGAACGTGGCGAGCTGTGAGCCTGAGTAACGTTAGTAGCTAGCGCAGCAGTAGTGGCATAGTCAGGCTTTATAGCCCCCGTCTGTGCTCACAGAAGCCCGAGCTAGCCTCCCTGCTCAGCGCGCAGTCAGACTTCGGGCTCTTGCGCCTAAATCCAGGGTCTTAATCACTTTTGGCAATATATATGAAGAAAAGCGCAGAGCCCTGAAAGGAGAGAATGCTGAAAAGCTGTGCTTCCTGCACTACAACTTGCCACTTTTGAATTGGCAGTATTAGAGCTATAATAAATTTTGTTCATTCTGTTTCAATTTAAATGACTGAAATTTTATTGACCTTTATTAAATTATTGCACAGTACTGTTCTCTGAATGTTTTGTTTTCAGGCATATGTAAAAGATTGACAAATGTTTTTATTTTATGTATTTTTCTAAAAGGTTGTAAAATGTGCAGTTGTGTGTGTTCTAAACAGGTCTTCAATATATGTTAAAATATTTGTAATTTTTGTTACATTATTTATTATGTTCAAATCAAGCACTGTTTTACTTTTGACAATAAAAGTATTTGAAACAAGTTATATGTTAAATCTTCATTTCCATTTATATGTATATAAATGAATACAAATTGTAAAAAAAAATATCAGCCGATATATCGTTATCAGCATTTTCTTCCTCTTTATTATCGGTATCGTATCAGCCACCCCAATATCCATATCGGTCGGGCTCTAGTGGTAACAATCTCAGTCTACAGGACATTCTCCTCAGAAAAGGTCTCTTGCTCCACTCTGCTCTATATGTTGACGGTATGCAGGTCTCTGGAGTTCTTTCAGAAATTGGTTGTGAAGAACCTGCACTAACTTCTAGAACCAATTATTGTCTGGAAGTGAAGACATTTTTATTCAGAAGTCATGAAACCTGCCAGCAGTCACGCTCCCATCAGTTTTGTCTTTTGTCAATTCTGAGGAGAATGTCCTGTAGACAGATATTGTTACCACTGCTGGTAGACCTGTATGACTGTACACTTACATACAACTGCAAATTCAGCTACTTCCTTCACACACTGACCTTTGGTGCCCAAATGCAATCATTCCTTTATCATTAACATCTGGTTTGTGACCAATTTTCCACACCTCAAATATGACATTCACTGCACTGTGTATCATACTTTTAAGCACTAGAAGTTGCCTTTGTTGTCATTGTATACACAAATATGGTCACATTATGGAATATTCTGAATAGTATTAATTATGTGTAATTAGCATTGTGATCTGAAGCTGCACAGCATTTTGAAGACTTGAAATTTATTAGGGGACAAAACACGCAATTGTTGGTAATCAGTATTCTTGAACTGTATTGGAGGTTTGCAACAGTGTCTTGTATGCTGTGGTCACTAACCCAACTACAGCCTGGTATTTTCCAACCCAAACCCAGCACCTCATTTATCTAATCAAGAGCTTCTGAAGGCAATAATTAGATCAGGTGGGGTGGATTAGGCTTCAGTCTGTAGATCTGTAGGAGTAGGGTTGGTGACCACTGTTTTATAACTCGGCAGTCCATGTAATCTGTGCTTAAAGTAGCATGGTGATGAATAATAGTAGTGCGACAGTGAAATTCATAAATAATTGTTGCATTAAATAAGGAATTATTTTGGCACTTTATATTTTACCTGATACTTGTATTTTAAGGGGCAAACGTGTTTCTCCCCCCTGGTTCTTGCTGAATTGAATTTGAATGGTACTCTTGATTGGGGTTGAAGAGAAGCAGTGACTGGAACAGCTCACCAGTATTTTTTTGTTAGTTTTTTCGGAAGAATTTGCTGGGAAATCACACTCAGGTGGGTTTATGAATCTCAAGGAAAGCCTTGTCTACAAAATCTGAGCTGTTGCTCTGAATAATTTTGGTATTTTATTATTACACAGTAATTTAAAAGGTCATCTATGTAGATGTGAGCTTATTGTCAAAATGAAGAATTGCAATAACATTTATAGAGAATTCCGTAGACTAGTGAAAATAATTTTTTTTCGCTGATTGTGGAGACGCCACGATGATGAATCTTTTTTGCAGTTTTAGCATTTCCAAATGAAGTCATCTTAAATATTAATTTGTTGGAAATTTACACATATTCAGGTAAGTCCAAGATGACAGTTTTTTTGTCAAATTCAGGAAGTGATGTTTCATGGCTGGTTTAAAGATCGAAACTAATTGAGTTGCACAAAAAGCTGGAGCAAAACTGCTCAACTGCAAAGGTGTAAAACATGGTTACTGGCATCTGTTTTCTTTTAAAGTGTCACCTGATTGTTTATTACCATGTTCACATTGACAGTGACTTCATCTCGTCACCAAAGTAGTTTGTTGCATCTGAGAGTTTTTTAGCTTGTGCTTGTTGCTGTTTTTTTGGTCCCCAAGTGTAATGGTGATGCACTGTACTGGTGTCTGCAAAATCAAGTTGAGTAAAAATCCCTTCTCCCTTATTTCTTACAAGTGTAATAATTAGCATTCCCTACACCAACGGCTACTCAGCAGGTACTAATTTACCCCTGTCCATTTTAGGATGTTAATGCTGTAATCATGCCACACAATTTCTGAAAAACATCATTAAACATTATTGTTGTTTATTTGTTGATAAATTTGCAGATACAGCATAGAACACTGTGAACTTTGAAAATGTATCCTGCATCACTGTAATTGGAGTAAAAATCTAAGTAGGAATTGAACAGCAATTTGACATAAAGTCCATACTGCCTTGCTTGATTCCCATGAGTAATCACCTCATTTTGAGTCACTGTCTCAACAGTGATGACATCCAGTCGGTCACTTCTCTCCTGGTGTGAATGCAGGGTTAGGGATGTAACAGCCAAAAAGGTCATTAACTTCTTGCATCACATTAATATGACTAGCATATTAACTTATGGTTAATGTGGTAGCTCAGTGCTAAAATATTAGCTAGCCCCTAGTGTGTCAGATTATTGTAATGCTGTAGAGAGAAATGCTGGAAAAGTATATAGAACATTTCATCCTGAAGGCAGTTGACTACATGGTCACTGCCTTCAAAAGTTCCTCTGTCACTGGTCAACATTTTAACAGAAAATAAAAAAGTGGCAGGCATTGTCTTCAGGATGCTCTTCAGTCCACATGCAAAATAATTTCTTGTAAGATCAGTTTAGCATCTTATCTTAGCCCAGCATGTATTTGGATGTTGCCTCGCAGCCATTGTGGATCCTGAACGTGAACACTTGAAACATGAAATGTGCTGTGCCTATTGATTTGCCCATTCAACAACAACCTGGTGGACCAGGCACCTGCAGACCTCAAGATGCAATCTAATGGGATGTCTCAAATGGACCTGAAGCAGGAAAAGTTCACAAGTTTCCTTAAAATTGGTGCAAAAGATTTTGGTTCCCAAAATTTGGAAAATGTTTAAAATCTACTAGAATTTGTGAAAGGTATGTAGCCAAGTCTAAATTGGGATGGAAAACTCTTCCCTCTCAATTTCTGGATATTGCAATGAACGAGATTTTTTTTCCAAAGACTGGAAGACTTGGATTAGGAAGCCTTCTGTAGAAAACACATGGAGTTATTTCAATAGGGGATCTTTTTGAAGATGCTAAAATAGCTCCAGGGGAGCTCCAGTCTTTGTGGGTGTGATTCCTGCACAGTTTGTTCATTTTTATTGCTCAGACTCAACCCATTCAACTCAAATAATTACTATCTTCAGATGTGTTGGACAAGATAAATTGGCAAATTGTGGTTCCCCACCCCTACTCTAAAAGATAAAGGTTGGTTCTATGAAAAAGTTTTAAATTGCCTAGAGATTATACACATTTTATTAACAAAAATCCATTCTTTGAACCAACCAGGGTTACCATGTCCAGTTATGAACTGGGCCAAACAATCTGTAAATTTTACAAGACTATTGAGTAATATGGTAGAGTTCAGTTTTATCTCACAGTGGTGCATACATAGTCTAGTGGGAGAGAGCAAAAAACTTGACTTTCACTTTCAAAAAATATTACGGGCTGGGTTTTGCAGCTTTAGTCTCAAATGTTCACCTCTAACAATATCTGCGATGAAGAGTGATGTACGTCAGGCACTGCGACACATCCATCAAACTGAAAAAGCCCTTTTGATTTTGACCCTTCGTATGAAATCAGATTGACTGGAGAAATGACCAGTGAGGAACACGGCAATAGAACAAAACCTGCAATTGTACCTCTTTTTGATGACAGGACAATGGTAACATTTTGGTGATGACTTTTTGGGAGGAAGCTGTGATATTTATTTTTTACTTACTGGCCCACATTTGGTAAGCTGAATGAGCTCACACACTAATTTAATACTTTTGTTAAACTCTAAATGTTCACTTTTGTTGCTTGGTCCTTTAGACCAAGGTAATTTCCGGGTCAACGCTGAGGTGACGTTATGGCATGAGGCAGTCAAATTCATAAACCTGTCCTTGTTTAGGGCATGGTTATGATGGATCTTTAAGAACACTTATGTACTCAAAAAGTACTCATCATTTTTTATACATTTTCTACATGTCCTACTTCACATGCTGACAGAATTATGGTAAATATCAGTTTTTGACTTAAATGTTGCACATGAACATGATGTAATTACAAGTGGAAGTTTCAGACCTAATGCTGACTTTTGACGTTCCATCGAGCCAGAAGAAAGGACAGTTTTGGTGGTCGATGGTAGGTAAAAAAAAAAAAAGATTTCTCTAAATGACCATCAGCCACATTTTGGAGCCTACACTTTTCTGAACTAATGCATAATTTTACACTGTTGACATTGATGGACAAAAACACAATCTTCCGATTCGACCAGCAGCATGGTTGCCTATGTAGCATGCTATGACCGATGCAATGGCTTGCCTATTCAATCTGCTATAATCAATCTTAAACTAAATGAACTACCAACATCAGGAATGTCTTTGCAATGTTTGACAACTGACAGGAAGGTAACCACACCCTTGCTCATGGGTGGAAACTGTCAAATTTTCATTATTCTAACAAAAAACTGTTTAGATTATTTTTATTAATTACTATTTAATTTAAGATTAACTTGCCAACATATATATTTTAGTAATGTATAAGTTGACATTATACACAGAATTATATTTTCCAACACATAGAGCTATGAATGTGCATGATTATGCAAACTGGCCAGAACCTCTATTCTGCACTTTCATGCACTTTACCCAATTGAACCTCAGTCTGAAGAGGAAACATTTGCTCACCAAAATCAGGAAATTGTTACCATCACAATGGTAAGTTTAGTTAGTTATCAGATTGGCTAGTGATGTGTATGTTTTATGCTAATTTACCTAGCTAGCTGATTTCAAGTGTTAAGATTCAATTATGTCATTATTAAGGACATACCAGATTCACTGTAAATTTTCTGTAATTTTATGGAGTATGGGAATTTAGTATCTTAGATTTGTCAGACTTTAATAAGTGATTTTATTTCAGTTATTAAATAAAACTTTTGTGTAATGAAAATTGAATGCAGCCTTGAACTTTGTAAGCATCTTTCTTGCACTTTCATATAGAGGCTTTCTCCAACACATTTACACATATTGTAAAAAAAGTTAATTGTTAATTATTTAATTCAGAAAGGTAAAGTCATATGTTTTATATTCCATCTAGAGTGATGCATTTCAAGCTTTTTTATTTTATATTGAAGAGTATGGCTTATGGATCACGGAAATCCATGATCTGAAATTTTTTTAAAATTCCATTTGGATTGAGTAAAATACTATTCAGACAGTATCAACATTAAAACAAAAAGGCTTGAAATACAGTGGAACCTTGGTTTTCATCATCCATTCTAAAGTGCCTGATAATGGAAAATAACGATGACAAGCAATATTTCCAGTAAGTTATCCAGTGTAAAAAAAATAAATAAATAAATAAATTTTTAATAAAGAATAACTATAGTTTTTCATTCATAACACAATGAAAACTACACTGCTCAAAAAATAAAGGGAACACTATATTAACACATACTAGATCTCAATGAATAAAATATTCCAGTTGAAATTCTTTATTACATAGCAGAATGTGTTGAGAACCTTCTTACACAGCTCACATTGATATGCCATCCTGGATGAGCTGCACTACCTGCAACTTCTGTGGGTTGTAGACATCGCCTCATGCTACCTCTATGGTGAGAGAACTGACAAAATGCAAAAGTGACCAAAACATCTGTCAGAAAGGATGAGAACAGAGAAAAGGTCTATGGTCACCACCTGCAGAACCACTCCGGTATAGGGGTTGTCTTGCTAATTGCCTCTCCTTTCTATGTGTTGTCTGTTCTATTTGCACAACAGCAGGTAAACTTGATTCACAATCATTGTTGATTCCTAACTGGAGAGGTTGGTTTCACAGAAGTGTGGTTGACTTGGAGTTACATTGTGTTGTTTAAGTGTTCCCTTTATTTTTTTGAGCAGTGTAAATACAAAAGACTAATAAAATGAATAAATATTTACTATCACTCTTACAGGTTTACGCTCTGTTTTAGTGTGTGCTGGTGTTTAGTACACCCATTCTCATGGTTCTTGTCTATTTGTTTTCATACCCATCATCAGGAGCTGTGCGCCATTGGTTTAAGGCCAATTTATGCTTCTGTGTAGAACCTACGCCGTAGCCTATGCATACTCTATGCCATATTTTAACGTGCACCTCTCCAGAAATTTAACCACACATTGCATTGAGACAGAGCACAGCAGCTGTGATTGGTCCACCACATTGTATCCCTGCCTCTGCATTTCTGCCTTCACTGCCAGTTTTAAAATCATCATTACAAGCTGAGAAACATTAGAGAGAAAACTGCTCTTATACAATAGTTCAAGTTGAGGAGAGGCTCACTCAGGAAGTCCGAAAATACAAACATATCTATGATTCCTTGTCGTAGTACTTGGAGGAAGTCTACCAGTGGCATAGAAACCTGTTTTTTCATTGTAATGGCAGACAATTGTGTTGCAGAAGTGTAAATGTGACGATTGTGTGGGTGGTTGCTTTGTTTTCACGATATTGGCAGCAAGTCACGTCGGCAAGCCGTTGAAAACCAGGCAGATGAACAATAACTGGGACAGAATTTCCCTGGGAAAAAGTCGGCGATACCCATATTGTATGGCAACCAGGGCACATGATAACCGAGATTCCACTGTGTCACTTGTATTGAATGTACAATAGGACCGTTTACGTTTTTAAATAATCAATACAAATGAACTTATTTGCAATATTTTAATTTTTGGAGATGCACTAGTACTGCAGTATTACCATTGTAGTAGCACAGTAGTACCGTCATGGTACTGTCCAAAAATGGGTTTACAACAGTATAGTGGTACAAGACAAATAGAATGTTCAACTAAAGCTCAACTCATTTCTGACCTCCCATTTTGAAAAACCAAAAAAAACTCCACAACTGAGATCGTCTTCTCAAATCAACATGGTGGCCCACACAGGAAACAGAAGCACTGCTCTTTTCAGTGAAATTTCACATCATGAGCAGTACTCGGTTAAATCTGTAACACTAACCGTAATGTTCAGTTGAGAAGGTATTGTGAATGTTAGTTTTAACTTGTACCACTAGTATTAGCCAGCTAGCATGTTGCTAACACTTGATTTCATTGAGATATATATTTTGCCTTTTTGAGGCATGTTTTCCCCATTTTGTCACACACCTATCAAAATTGATGTAATTTTAAGCTCCAGGTTTTCAATTATCTATGTAATGCATGATAAGACCGAGGATTGTCACTGACGTGAAGTGACACTTTTATGAATCATAAAATCCCCTTGTGGAGAATTTTCAGGCTGTTAAAGTGAGGGAGTTAAAAGCCAGATCCATCTGAAAATTAATATTACATTGTGGTTAAAAGTGAAGGCAACGTTTCTGTTTTGGGTGTATAGCAGGAGGTAATTTGACTAGCATTAAGCTAGCAACCTAAAACTTTATTGTCTACATCTTCAAATGCTCTCCAGGTACACATGAGGTTTTTGTGTACTACCCCTTACAAAGATATCATGGTTTGACATTTTTTGACACTATGATGGTGCTACCATTATAAAACTGGTAATATTTTAATATTACTATTGTAGTATCATGGTACCACCATACTGTTAGTGTGGTGCTCATGATTTAACCACAGTAATAAAATCAGAAACTATCATGCATCTATGTGTAGAAAAAACCATGCAATTTTTATATGGCACTGTTGAATACTATGGTATATTTTGTGTCATGGTAGCACCACAGTATATTTTTGTAAGGGAAGCTAATCAGTTGCATTAGGCAGTTTGTAGTTCGGCAATAAATTTTTTATTTTTTTCCACCAAATTATGGCTTAATGTTGGAGCATGCTGTCTTACTGCTTCAGCAGTGACTTTTAGTATAGATGATGGAGCCGAGGATCATCTCTGATGGTATTGAATGAAAGTCAAGTGTTGCATTCCTATGAAGAGTTAATTGAAGCTTCTGAAGGCTGGATGGCACTGGAACAGGACACAGCCTCGCCTGTAAAATCCTCTGGATTCTCCTTTCATCTCCTCGAAGGAACCAGAGAGGTGGTAAGGCCATGATTTCTTTTGCTCTGGTTGTAAAACACTTCAAAGTTTTTGATTCAGTGAGTGATATAGAGGAATTGTCTGGATTCTAATCTTTGAGTGCCTTTAGAAATATTAAGTACTGTAGATTATTTTCTAAAATGACTTTAACCTTTGTTACTAGATTTTAATGTGCTTAATTCTGTTGATGCAGCAGTGTCACCTGTTTGTGCTTTTGGATCTCATTAATAATATTAGCTTAGCACTAACAAAACAATAGAATTCAGTATATTATTATTTTTTAGTAACTTCAACCCCAGTTCCAAAAAAGTTGGGATTCTGTGTAAAAATGTTATGTTAAAACAGAATGTAATGATTTGCAAGTCTCAAAGACCTATATTTTATGCACAGTGCACCATAGAACTCATATCACATGTTGAATGTGACATTTCACCATTTCAAGAAAAAAAATTATGGCAACAACATCAAAAAACCTGGGACAGGGCAACAAAATGCTGGAAAAGTAAGTGTAGTAAAAAAGTCACATGATTGTGTATAAAATGCCTTTTGGAGAGGTAGAGTTTCAACAATTTGCAAAAAATGTTCCTCAATGTAAAATTCTGAAAACTTAAAATATCATCTACGTGGGATATTGGAGTACATGACATGGACAAGGCCAGTATTTAATATCGGATGCTTATGATCTTTAGGTTCTCAGGCGGCACTGCATTAAAAACAGGCATGAGTCTGTATTGGAAATCACTGCATGGGCTCAGGAACACTTACAGAAATCACTGTCTGTGAACAGTCAGCCACATAATCAACAAATGCAAGTTAAAGCTGTATCATGCAAAAAAACAGCCAAATGTCAACACAGTCAAGAAACACTATGTTCTCTGGGACAAAGCTTATTTAAAATTGACTGAAGCAAATGTGGTCTGTTGTGAATAAAATATGGGTCTATGAGATTTGCAAATGATGTTCTGTTTTTATTAAGGATGCACCGATACCACATTTTTTAAAACCCGAGTACAAGTACTTACATTTAAGTACTTGCCGATACCAAGTACCAATAAGAGTACTAATAAATATCAATACTTAGAATTAAAATGAAACTGAGCCTGTATGTGTGTCTTACGGCTCCAGTTAGATGTGTTTGTGATCGATTTAATCTAAACACCTAAGATAATGATAACAGATTACACATTTCCCCTTTATATACTGAAACATTCAAAAATGAAACATATCAGATATACATAATCATCACCGTTAGCGAACTAGCTAGCTACACTATGTTAGTTTACCTTTTTGTAAAGCTCGTGGTGGTGAGAACTGAGGACCTCTTGAGGTTAGTAGTGTTTTTCCCAGTTATTTTACATCCACAAACTTTGTTTTGTTTTGTGTGGCAGCGAAAGTGAAATTACTCCATAAATCGCTTCTTCTTTTCCGTCGAAGCTGCTGCAGTGACGTCAACACATTGTGTTGTTGACTGACTGACTGACTGTGGAGCTTAGCATGCTTTGAGAAAGTCAGATGTGCGGCAGGTTTATTTTAAAAAGCGGATTACTGGACAAAAACATTATTTTTGTCATTCTGTGACATTTTCGTTTCGTTTTTATTCGCCAACGAAAAGTCTAATACTTTTAGTCATAGTTTTAAAATATTAGTTTTTATTTAGTTTTCATCTCGTTTTCGTTGTGAAAAAATGGTCGTCAACGAATATTTTTCGTCATAATTATCGTTAACGAAATTAACACTGCTTTTGTCACCTTCATTCACCTGGAAATACCTCCACACCACTGACATAGCTGCTCCTTCTCTACTACCAGGCTGGTTAAAGTCACGCTGCCGTTAAGTGGCTTGTTCAGCTCGGCTACGGTATGTAGTCATCGTCTTCTTTTTTAAATTTTATTTTTAAATTTTATTTTATTTAATTTATTTATTTATTTTGTGGCGCAAACTAATACTGTCTGTTAGAAGGAAACAAAGCTCCCATCATGCTGGTATCGGATCCTGTAGTATCGGAGCACTTTTATGAATACGAGTACAAGTACGCGCACATGGTATCGGACAGATACCCTATGCTGGTATTGGTATCGGGGCATCCCTAGTTTTTATACACATTTTACACAGCATTTTTGGAATTGAGGTTGTACTATGGATTGAGAAAACACTGCAGTATTCAGAATCAGCTGTGACTTAATATCCACGATGAATTGTTAAACACTATAGAATGTTCAGTTCCCTACTATGACTTATTTAGAAACCATTATGAATTATTCTGTCCAATCTGAATTACTGAGTTATTGCTATACATTATTCAGAATCTATTCAGATTTTTTCTGCAACAGTTCTGAACCTACTATGAACTATGCTGCATCTATTAATTATTCAGTATCCACTATGTATTATTGAGAAATGACTGAATTATTTAGTGACTAGTAGGAATTAAGTATCTACTGTGAATGATTTATCCAAAATAGTTTATCTACTATAAAATTTCTTATCCACTATAAGATTTTCTATATTTCAATAATCACTAGGATTTGCTGACTAACTTGAATATGTTGTTCAGTAACCACTATATATTTTTGTATCTAATATTAATAATTCAGTTATTAGTAAGCATTATTCAGTATCCACTATGATTCAATGATTACCTATTATGAATTAGTCAGTATCCACTATGAGTTGTTGGGTACCCACAGTGATTTATGAAATATTCGTTATGAATATTTCACTATCTACACGTTTCAGGTCAGAGGTATTATTTTGTTTTATTTAATATACATTCTTTCACACATGTAGTATCCATGTAATGACCAGTCAGTTGTTTGCAGCAGGAGAAATTGGACAAACATACAAGCAGTAGTGCTCATAATAGGTGTGTGTACCACCTTTTATATGAAGTATATCTGAAAAAAATATCTGATAACATATGTACCCTGATGAGTCAATAACCATGTGGAATATTAGCCATGACAAATTTTTCTTTAATAATCACTAACCTTTAAAATTAAGTTGTTTGTGGACAATAATCCACATATACATTACATATCCCAGTGTGTAGATTTAACTTCTCATATCAGTCCAGTTTGATTTAACATCCACTGCCTGGTTTTGTTAATCAGTACTACATTGTTAAATCATGTGTGCTGCTGATGGAGTTGAATAAATCCATGTGATGGCTAAGGAACATCGAGGAGAACATCTGGAACCAAACTTCTTCCATAGCTACTGTTTTTTGCAAATAATGCTTCTTACTGCATTTATGTTTGTCTGGAATCCCATCAAGGAGTTTTACAAAGACTTCTAAAAACATGAGAAGTCATGGAATATGAGGTTATTTGTAGCATCTTCACCATTTAACCATATACATATATATATATATATATATATATATATATATATATATATATATATATAGCATATTTAGTTTTATGAAAAAGTGAATGATGTTACCAACTGTACTTTCATAATACTCTGTACAATTTTTTTTGGGATGGAAAAACTTTTTTATTTAGTTATTAGGAAAATGTCATATATACAATCAAAACTGCAAAATAATGTATAGTAGACAACATAATGCAGTAGAATACAGTAGTGTGTGTGTGTTTATATTATATATACATTTTGACTCCCAAAAAATCTAACTCCCACGCTCTTATTTTAATCCATTAACAATGTGAACATTTTTTTTTTAATGAATTAATATATAAGGTATTTAGGCTCAATGCACACAAAGTGATTATTACCAGTTTATACACACTTTAATATAAAGTACAGAAAAAAACAAACTTTTGTAACCAACTAAACTGTTGAGTAGAGCTGCGATGCTCACTATGACTGACTGTGAGTCATCAAAAGCATGACAAACACTTGTTCTATAATTCAACATGAGATGTAATGAATATTTATTAGCAATGCATAAAAACAAAGAGTAAGTAAATGTTAAGGTTACAGTAAGTAAACTAAACACAAACTAAGCAGCATTGTTTAGTCATTGACCTAATATATATAATATGACATTGGCCCACATATATAATATGACAGATACAGTAATATGCAACAAAATATAAAATACAGCAAAGGTCAAATACAGTGCTACATCAGAAATGTTGAATATTGAGGTAAATGTTTGTGTTCATAATATTCAAAAAGGTAAACTGACATCAAATCAGAAATACAGAATCTAAAATGATTAGAATGTTTAATTTGGAGTTTGAATAAATTACTATACAAACAGTATCAACATTTAAAATATAAAATGTCACTTTACACGTACTGAATATAAAATATGACAGAACCATTTTGAATTAAATATACACGAATGAACTTTTTCACAATATAAGCATTTTTTGAGATATGCTAGTAGAGCATATGGTCTAATACAGCAAAGTATAATACAGACCAATACTGTAATTTGTAGCAAAATATAGTTAATACTACAGATTACAGTAACATACCATAGAATACAATATACAGTCAAATGTAGCACAAAACAGTCAAAAACAAGTTAGAATAGGATTAGGATACTGAAAACTCATGGTCATGTTGCACATTATTGATTTTCTGTGACAATAAATATCATGCGAGTTCATCTCTACAGAGTAAATAAAAATATCTGCCAAAAATGCCAAAAAACACCCTTTCCAGAAAACTTGGGACACTTACTAAAAATGCAATAAAAACTGAAATGTAATTTTTTATTTACTTGAACTATTGTTTAGTGGACAACAGGGCAAATATATTCAGTGTTTTCAGTGATAAGCTTCATTCTGCTTAATATAAACAAATTTAGAAATTGATGCCTGTAACACTCAAAGTTAGGACAGAAGCAAAATAAGACGAGTACACGTTAAATTGTTCTGGAAGGTTTCAGAAACAGTTTAACGGGTGAGATAATCGACAGTATAAAAGAAGTCACCAAAGCCTTAGTCTTTACAAGCAAGAATGGGTCATGGTTCACCACTATGAGAACTGATGGTGAGTTTAAAGACAGTGTTTCTCATGTAAGGCTAAAGAATTGAGGTCTTTCACCATCTACAGATCTTATGAAAAGATTCAGGTAGTCAGAAGAAATCTCAGTGTGTAAAGGCCAAGAGAGGAAACAGCTTCTGAATGTGACGATCAAAACCTCAAGTGGGTGTGTTTGAGAAACCGTCATGATGGACGTAGTCACATGGGCTGAGGAATTCTTTTGAAATCATTGCAACTTAACACAGATGTACCAAAAGACAGTAAAAACATGTTCAGTGGTCAGAGTGGTCTACGTTTTGGGGAAAAATGGACATTGGATTTTACGTGTCAAGATGAAAAAGATTATACTGACTGTTGCCAACAAAAAGTCCAAAAACCAGCATCTGTGATGGCATGAGTGCCCACAGCATGGGTGATCTGCATTTACACCACTCACAAAAAGTGAAAAGGATATTTCGCTTTGAGGATGAACCTAAAATGCGCTCAAACCTTTACATGTGAACTTAATGTGATTGTCTCTAAACTTTTGACTGCACATGTCCAACTGTTCAGTGTTTCAGTACTTTATACACAACTAGCTTCTCTAACAATGAGCTTAACAGCAAAATAACAGCTGTTTGATCCATGAATCCACCAATAAACATCCTGCTTCAGTTTGAATTGGTATTTAAACTCATCACACTGTTCACATTCTGACATCATCACACCAAGACCACACCTAACACAGAGGTTGTAACAGAGATACAGAGAGACTGGAAGAGTCACAGAAAGGCATAGAAGTGGACGTCCTTTTTACACATCCCACACTGATGCCCGCTTCATTGTGAACAGTGCCCTGCAGACCGGATGATGATGCCACACAACTCCAGACACATTTAAGGGAGGTGAGAGGCTCCAAGTGTCACATCAGACCATTCAAACTGTTTACATCAGTGAGGTCTGTGTGCTAGACGACCTGCAAGAGTACCTGAGCACACCAGCAGGCGCAGGTGACATTGTCTTGTGTGGGTCAGAGAGTATTTACGCTGGATGAGGGACCAGTGGACCTCAGTGTTGTTCAATGATGAAAGTTGATTCACGCTGAGCAGAAATGGATGTCAACGATGTTGGAGATGTGAAGGAGATGCTGCTGTGCATCAGCCACTGTTTGCACCAGACGGGCCTTTGATGGTGGTGGTGTTGGTGTGTCTAGTCAATACAGAACTGCTCTACACTGTGTGAATGGTACAGTGTCAAGCCCAAACTACTCTAATAACATCATTTATCCAGTCATTGTGCCTCTGCATGAACAACACAGGCCTCATTTCATCTTCATGGACAACAATGCTCCAGCTCATCAAGGTCACATCATTAGGGAACGGCTGCTGGAGACTGGGGTACCTCAAATAGAGCGTCCTGCACTTCCCATACCTGAATCACATAGTTATGCCATGTAAAGGCTCGTAACTGTGCCACAGAACCTCAGTGACTTGGTGGCCGCCTTTCAAGAACAGTGGGATACCATGCATCGGCAGACAATAAGTCAACTTAAACAGAATGAGATGTTGTTGTCAAGCTGAAATGATGCTCAACGGCACATGACACGCTACTGAAACATTGACATTTTGTGTTGGAGTTGGAGTCAGCAGGACAATGTCGGACCTAATTCTTCTCATATTACAACAGCATGGCTTGACCTGAGTTTGTGTGCTTGAATAACCTGCCTGCAGTCCAGATTTGTCTCTTACTAAAATGTCTGGAGCATCATAAAGAGGAGAATCGCACAACAGTGGGCATAGACTGTTGATTATCTCAAGTCTTGTTTACAGCAAGAATGAGCAAAAGTTCCACTTGCAAAACTAAAATAATCAGTATTTTCAATTCCATGCTGCTGTCCCAATCTTTATTTAGTGCCTTTCATCAATTTCCCAATGTCTTTATAGTTATATTGAAAAGACAATATTTGTCCTTGTGTCTATTAAATAAAAATTCAAATTAGCATATATCATCAGCTTTGGCCACGTCTTAAATACATTCAGTGGTTCTTCATGATTTAAAAATTTTCTGCATTGTAGATTAATACTAAAGTCATCCAAACTGAAGAAATACATATGTGATTATTTAGTAAACAAACAAGTGTTAAACAAACCAGAATATGTTTATATTTTATATTTTTCAAAGTGGATGAAACCCAAAGCATGGCTGATCCTCAATGTTACTTCATAATAAAAAGTTATAACATTTAAATGAAGTATTTACATTTATTGATTTTACTAACATAAATATAGCTGAAATGTGCAACTTTAATATTTATGAAGATCATATATATAATATTCAGTATTAAAGTATTACAATGGTGACACCTATGTTGTCATCAAGTATTTGCCCCTCTGTATGCTCAGTATTGCCAAAAGTGTCCACCTGCTGGTCCAGCTTCTTCAGGTGTATCATGTCCTCTTGAGAAAACTTTAGATGTTTGAAAACTGCAGTGAGAATTTTATTGTATTCTGCCATGAGAGCACTTCTGAGGACATGTTGACTTTGGACAATTCGTTCTGGACACTCCTACTCGTCTCAAAGATTGGAGCTCCATCACTTCAGAGAACACAGCTCCACACCTCAGTGCTGGGCTTCTAGGTGATGCTTGGTATTGGGCATGAGCTTGCATTATACAAGCGGTATCAGACTGTAAAGCTTATTGGAACCCTTTTCATAAAAGGTTCTGTACAGAACCTGACAACGATCACAATGGGTTTCATATCTACACCAATCAACCACTTCATTAAAAATACATACTTGTAGCTCCACTGACCCTCTACAATTACTGTAGTCCATCAGTTTCTGTGTTTCTTTGTTCACCTTGTTTTTCAATGGTTAGGACCCCCACAGAGCAGGTGGATCATTCTCAGTGACACTGAGGTGGTGGTGGTGTGTTCGTGTGTGCTGTAGATCAGACTTAGTAGAGGTGCTGGAGATTTTAAACACTCACTGTCCACTCTATTAGACACACCTAACTTGTTGGTCCTCTAGTCCTGCGCTAGTGCTCACAGGATGATGTTGGCTAACTGATGCACTTTTTATACTTCAGTAGTGACACTGAGGTGTTTAAAAACATCACCAGCTCTGCTGTGTCTGATCCACTCTAACACCACCACTGCATCAGTGTCACTGCAGTGCTGACAATGATCCATTTGCTCTGTGGGGGTCCTGACCATTGAAGAACATGATAAACAAAGTACACAGAGAAACAAATGGACTACAGTCTGTAACTGTAGAATTACATAGTCGGGGGAGCTAAAATGGACAATGAGTGTAGATACAAGGTTTTAATGAAGTGGCTGATTGATGTAATCAATAGTTTAATTTGATCAGCATAGTAGTGCATCATGCAGTATCATAACTCAGTAATAAATAAATGTACTTTATCAGCAAATACATGTTTTGCCTCTTTAGAGCTGTATATTTGGGGCTAACATTGCTGATAAACACTTCAGTCACCAAAATTTGCCACAATATCCTGTCAAATTCTGGATTTTGTTGAGGACTAGGTTTTTGTTTGTTTGTTTTGTACTTTTTTACAGAAATGACTGGGATTTTAGGTGACTATTGAGTGGTATTAGTAAGTTACATGTCTGTGTCTCAGGGTAATATCACCATTTGTATGTCCATATTACTGTATAAAACACAAAAACTGACCCTAAAGCAGCACTGCAGGACTTCTAGTGGAGACCAGTAGTGGAGTAATGTTATAAATTATTAACCGCTAGTGGGCGATGTTTCACAGGTTATTTATATAGGTGTAAGCATGTGTAGTATCAACGCTGGCCAGAAATATCAGCACAGTCCTAATTATGACTGATAGTAACTTCACTTAATGCATAAATTAATCACATAAAATACAAATTATAAAGTAAAGCACGTATATAGTACCCCATCAAAAAATGAGTATGGTAGAAAAAGTAAAAAAATTGGAAAATGCTTTTAAATATAAATTGACACATTGAAATTTTTTTTTGTTTTAATGTTGATCAGTCTGGCTTATAGCTCATAAAACTCAGAAATGCACAATCTCAAATATTTCATTTTTACTGAGTAAATTACTGATACATAACTTTATGAGTAATGAATATATGAATTAATTTTTTTTCCAAGATGCACTTGTGTGTGTGTGTGTGTGTGTGTGTGTGTGTGTGTGTGTGTGTGTGTGTGTGTGTGTGTGTGTGCTTGTGTGTGTGTGTGTGTGTGTGTGTGTGTGTGTGTGTGTGTGTGTGTGTGTGTGTGTGTGTGGTTTAAATACAATTGGAATATCTAAATGGAAAGTCACCTGAAGGGGGTATTTTATAAAGCAGGATTTCTCAGCTTAGCCAGGTAACTTAGGCCCAGAGTCAGTCGTGTCCACCTGGAAAAGAAGAGTTGGACATTTCCATTGGACTTAAGTTATCTGACTAGCTTGGAAATTCTGATTGGTGGAATACCCTCCAGTGTTCTGGCTGGAGTAATGCTACACAACCACCACTAGAGGATGATGTTTCCTTCGTTGTGTACGTGCAGAGTATTAAAATATGTAAGATATTAAAAATCATAAATTAACAGTCCACTGCCTGTTCACATTTTTAAAAAATTAATGTATTTACCTTAATAATGTGAGAACTGCAGAAAAATTGATTTTGTCATTCTTTTCCATGTTTGTGTATCTGAGTAAAAAATATAGAAAACTCCAGGCATTGATGGAGTGCAGTGTTTAATAAATCAACCAGAATTATATTAAAACTGATGTGTTAATAATGCACATTACAGATTTGACAAAATATTGCTACACAATTATTTTACTTCAGCAGTTGTGTTTTACAAATGAACATTAAGTGCCGGTAGCCATATTGATTAAAAATGTTCACCAGATGTTTTTAGAAATGGGAATTTTAGCGTTTGTGAAAAGTCAACTCAAATTAAAATGGGCATTTTGGGTTGGAGTGGAACTGTGTTTGAAGCCAACTGGCTTGAATAAACCACGGCACCCATATTTCTTCAATAAATTACAGCATAAGGTTTAAAAGTTTTGAATATAATTGTTTACCTACAGACTCTGCAGATTGTAAAAGCATCACACTTGACATGATGAGGCAAAAATCCACGGACTAGTTCTAAAATTTATTTTTTTATACAGTTGAATGATTTTTAATGAATAGTTTACATGTAAAGAATAGTGGTTCATTTTGTGTTGACTCCTGACCACTAGATGACAGTGTTGTAATCTATTTTCAGCCATTAGGCTCCACCATTATTACACATCCTAAAGGTGCAAACATTACCATTAGCAAACCTGATTTTAAAACCTGCTGTTTTAATAAAGAAAAATATTATTAATGATCATTAAGTGTCATCAAGTTAATTCTGACTCCTGATGACCATATTGATGGTGTTTCTCCACAACATTAAGTCTTCTGTCTTCTTAATGCCTTCTTCAGGCTTCTTAATAACTGTTTCATGATTCCTCTGATTGTATCCATCCACCTTGTTGCTGGTCCACTTCAGCTGTTCTAGCATAACTGTCTTCTCAAGTGAGCTGGTTCTGCTCATAATGTCTCTAAAATAAGATCTTCAGTTTGGGTTTTCTGAGCTTCTAGTGAAAGCTGAGCTTTGATTTGGTCCAGGATCCATTTATTGGTTCAGTAAGCTCTCTATTGCCTACTGCTGGCACTGTAGAAATGTGAAAATACTGGATCAGTGTGGCCATTGCTGGAGGATTGGTTCTAATAACAATAGCATAATAATAATAAATGGCACAATTGTTCTATATAACCATCATTTATTTTGACCACATTTATGATTATTTTGTAGTAAAAATTTGTTCTAGTGATGGCCCTTGGCAGGGGTGGACAGGGAATCCATTCTAAAAGTCCAGAACCTTCATCTGTCGATACTACATTCTGAAAGTGTCTAGAACTATTGGCTGTTGATGGTACAATTTGAAAAAGTCCAGAACAGTTGGTTCATAATGGGACATTCTAGAAAATTCCAGAACCATCAGCCATTAACAACCCTCCTTAACCCCTGTTGACCTCCCAACTTAAATGACGATTACCAAAATCCCAACCCCTCCACTTGCATGCCAAGGAACCTTCCCTCCCCCACCCACAGTTGCCAGATGGCTGATCTGAACAGAAGTCCAGAGCTGGATTGTGTTTTTACTTTTGTTTTCACCGCTGGACCAAAGAGAAGAGTGTGCGTGAATGGGCAAGCTTGATTACGGAACTGAATGAAGAAATCAGAATGTTAGGTGACCACACACATTGAGAACTCTTTGCCTCACATTCTGAACTGCAGGCTCTCATTTCCCTTTCAGATCATTTCCCATTCTGATGCTCCTAGTTTACAGCATGTTATGAATTAAGTTGGTTTGTTTTTGTCCACAGGTGTCTGTGGATGTTCCTACAACTCCTGTTGCCAAAAACCCAGCCATCATCCCTCCCATTAACTCTCACACAGGTAGGGAAAAGTGGGTGGGGATACTATGAGTCTTCTACTTTTCTTTATATTCAGTTTTTCTTTTTCTTCTTTGTATTTTTTATTGTATGTAGTTCTGTTTCTTGGACTTGGTTGAATGGTTGACCCAGAAATTTCATTTATACAATTGTCCACTTCTCCCAGTTGTAGTCGTCAGCCAAGTCATGTTTACAGAAAAGATTTGACCTCTGTGGAACTGGAACTGTGAGGCTAACCTTGCTAACAAGCACTAGAACTCAATAGTCACCTAAGAGGTAGATGCAATGGGTCTATTCAGAGTCATGACTTGCAGTTGATCAAAAGGATGGTTACACATTTTCTGGTTAGCTGACAGTCTCTTTAACAAAAAAAAGATAATATATAGATATAAATACATGTAAATGTAATGATTTATTATAAAATATATTACTTCATGTAGTTACTATATAAAATATGCAGATTCAGATGTAGAATCCCAACACAGTGGACTGTTGAGTAATGTACTTCTGACTCTTGTAACTGTTAGTGTTCACCAATGTTGTTTCTAAGATAAGAGATGACCCAGAGTGTATTCTGTTTGACCTTTGACCCTTTATTAGTTTCAGTCCTGCTCTCTTCTACTTTATATACATGAAGAGAGTTTATAAATGCATGTTTACCTGTTGGTTCTGTTTTCTCTTAAACTCTTCAGAAAAGCCAGAGATTCCTTCATCAGAGTGCATCACAGGTCCTGACATCCAGATGGCCTCCCCTGGAGCCCCTCTCACCAACAGTCCACCTCCTAGAGCATTTATTGGAGAGAGGCCTGGACCCCCACATCATACTCTGGGACCTCTTCCTCCATTTGTGCCTCCCTTTGCCAACAACATGCCTCCGAACATGCCTCCGAACATGCCTCCGATGATGCCCCAAACAAACATGCCCCAAACAAACATGCCCCGACCAAACATGCCCCGACCAAACATGCCCCGACCAAACATGCCCCGACCAAACATGCCCCGACCAAACATGCCCCGACCAAACATGCCCCAACCAAACATGAACCCTATGCACATGAACCCCCAACCAATGATGCCCCGTGGACCCATGTTTAGAGAGAGGCCGCCAAGACCCCCTGGACCGCCTGGACCCATGGGAGCACGAGGCAGGTTTAGGATGCCAATGCAAGGCCCACGTGAAAATTTTTCACCACCGAGAGAGGTGTACCCACCCCCAGGCCCTGGAGACGATGGCTCTTTTGTGAACGAACGGTGGGATTGTGGTCCTGAATGGTTTGGTGAAGGGCCACCGATCAGACGTGGAGTGTGGGGCCGGGGAGGCCCCCGGGGACGTGGTCGCTTTGTGAATTGATCCCAAAAAATCACCTGTCAGAGGCTTGATGTTAAATATTGTTGAACTTTTGTAAACTGTAGCAAAAAAAGTATATAAAAGTAAGACATGTTGAGGTCATGTGTGCCCACAAACGTGACCAGGGTCCAGATTCTTCTTCTCGTCCAAAGACTGCAGGCTTCGGCTGAACTTTGCAAGACTTAGAAATGTCATTGCTCTCAAAATGTGTCATTCTGTGACCTTTAACCCCTAAAATGCATCTCTGAGACTGAAAGGCAAGAAAGTTGCTGTGAAACCATCATGTATTTAGCGCATCATCCTGAGGTCACGTGTGCCAATGAACGTGATCAGTAGCTAAAGGTCTTTTTCCAGGTTTATTCTACCTCTGCGAGGACTCCCACAAACTGTTATCTTCACATTAGCTATCAGACAACTTTGAAAGACTGTAAAAATGTAACTGCTGTGGAAAAAAAAAAGTACTTCTGAGGTCACGTGTGCCAATGAACATGATCAAGACAGGTTGTACAATCTGTCATTGGTCAAAAAGCATTTTCCAGTGACTTGAGGCTGCCAAGGTGGAGAATTTTTGGTAGAAATATTGTAGTAGGATACTGTTCGTAAGGCTTCAAGACACCTACTGACATAATTCTAGATAAATATTCATAAAGGCTTATTCTAGTAGGCCTTATCCATCATAAAATTTGTGACAATTGCCAGTTTGGATTGATGTTGACAAAAGCAGCCTTCATATTTTAGATCTCATATCTTCTGTAGGTGTAATTTGGCCATATGATCCGCAGCCTACAGTTTTGAAATTAGTCATTCTGCAGTCACATGTGTCAGTGACGTTTGTTGACTCCAGATTGTCTCAGTTGAAAACTACATTGCTGTCACATGTGACCTCATATCACAACCAGATTGCAAAAATTGAACAACTTTTGATCCACAAAATATATATTATATGTTATATGTGTAATGTGATTTTTTAAATTTACATGTGCTAATGAGGTTCCTTATGTTTCTCACATGTAAAATGATTTTTTTAACTGAAGAGTGCTGTTGATATAGTTTAATAAGCTACTGCACATCTTTTTGTTATTTTTGAAATTCTCTTGGACTTGCTGGGACTCGAGTTTGCCAACATTAAAGCTGCATTCAGTACAGTATCTTGGAACTAAATCACATTCAGATGGATATCTAAGACATAAAAGTACTGTATTCTGCTTTAATGCCAACCTGGTAAAGCCTGATCCATGACCCCAAAAAAGTGTTCTATAATGAAGGAAACATTCCTGTACATTCAGTTGCATCCTGGTTTTCTTTTTGGCCATTGTATATTTTGAGGTTGCAAGTCTATGCTTACTTTACCTGACTTTAAGAGAATGGAGGAGGATCCAGACGCTCAACTGTTTTCCAACACAGTTTGTGTCCTGTGAGCTTGGTGTTCATTTTAGTAAAGTATTTTTTTTTACTAATCTAACATTGCTGTCCATCTTTTTCGCTATGGCCATAAATTACCTCACTAAACCCTCTGAAAATATGAGTAAGAAACTTTACATTACATTACTCATTTATATAAAATAGAACTTCAAGTTAAAGGACATTACTCGCTGATATACTTCAGTACAAGTTAAAGGACATTATTCTCTGATATACTTCAGCACAAGTTAAATTACATTATTCTCTGATATACTTCAGTACAAGATAAAGTACATTACTCGCTGATATACTTCAGCACAAGTTAAAGTACATTATTCTCTGATATACTTCAGTACAAGATAAAGTACATTACTCGCTGATATACTTCAGCACAAGTTAAAGTACATTACTCGCTGATATACTTCAGCACAAGTTAAAGTACATTATTCTCTGATATACTTCAGCACAAGTTAAAGTACATTATTCTCTGATATACTTCAGTACAAGATAAAGTACATTACTCTCTGATATACTTCACAAGTTAAAGTACATTACTCTCTGATATACTTCAGTACAAGTTAAAGTACATTACTCGCTGATATACTTTAGCACAAATTAAAGTATTGACATTCGTAAAAGCACAGAAAATGCTGTACAACTGTACAACAAGAATTAGACTTGAGTGCATGTAACTAAATAAGAGGACTTTGGATGGTAAGCGCCCCCTCACTGCTGCTTTTTTATTGCTTTTTTAGATGCTGCTGTTTCACGTTCCTTCACTAGAGGCCACCAGAGCTCAACATTTTCCTTTTTGACACACACTTTGACCTTGCATGCTTTTTTTTTTCTGCAGCGCAATACAGTGCAACCAATCAGAACACAGCTTATTTACGCATGTTAAAGCCACAGTAACAACTAAGGGTTGGATAATTAGTGTAGATATGAAATAAAACTGCTTCTATAATTAGTCTACTTAATGTC
The DNA here is from genome assembly GCA_036984385.1 of Crenuchus spilurus. Taxonomy (NCBI): domain Eukaryota; kingdom Metazoa; phylum Chordata; class Actinopteri; order Characiformes; family Crenuchidae; genus Crenuchus; species Crenuchus spilurus. Next base: position 2,367 of record BRDA01013594.1, on the reverse strand, counting down.
AATGGACACCAAAATATGAGAATAAACAATAAATAAATGAACATTACAATTATGTCAAAAAATTGTGGTGGGTCTAATTGACAAAGCCTACAGAGAGGAGGTGGAGGAGCTGGTGAGGAGTCAACAACCTGATCATGAATGTGGCAAAGAGTAAAGAAATCATTATCAACTTCATGATGGACCAGCCCGTCCACACTCCACTTCTCATCAACAACTCATCTGTGGAGGTAGTCAGAAGCTCTACGTTTCAAGGGATGCACATCAGACAATCTCACCTGGTCTGTGAACACTGGTCAAGAGGGCACAGCAGCATCTGCACTTCCTGCGGAGGATTAGGAGAGATCACCTGCCCCCGCCCATCCTCACTACATTCTACAGTACCACCATACAGAGCATTCTGACCAGCTGTATCTCTGTGTGGTGTGGAAGCTGCAGCACCTCTGACTGGAAGGAAGGATGTGAGGTGAGTAGTGAGGACAATGGAGAAAATCATTGGGACTTCCCTCCCCTCTATTCAGGACTTTGCACCTACGCTCTACATGTCCCCAGGGGCAGATTTGAAAGTTCTGGGGTCCCAAGCAATGTTATGCCTAAGGGTCCTGATCAAACAAATTATTTTTTTATGGTTATGGTGCAGTGCAGGCTTGAACATAAATTAAATTATTATTATTAATTATTAAGAAATATTAATACATTAGTATTAATAATATTTTAATAATAATTATTAGTTACTTTTAATAATATACTAATAACTATTCATCATTATTAGTACAAATAAAGTAATAGTATTTTATTAATATTAATTTTAACAAATTATTAAACATTAATAAACTGTCAATGCATGTAGCAGAAATTTATCACCCAATTATGTGCTTCACCTTGTTAGTCAACTACACTCCAACTCATTACCACCAATTTTACACTTATTTTTTGATTGTATGATCAAGAGACGTCATTTACATAAAATTATACCTAATTATGCCACATGTCCCCTCTGCCCCCCCCCCCCCAAATACATCAGTGGTGTGCGGTATCTCTTTAGTGTCAAACAACAAAAACAATTATGCATTTTGTCAGAACAAGACACGGAAGAGTGGGGTTAGTTTGAACAGCTTTACTTAATAACATGAGGGGTACATAACATTCAGTGTATGTTCACAAATGTTCTCTATCAATCTCACACCTGCGTCATTCCTGACGTGCTGTCTCACATGATAGGCTATTGCTTATGATTACAGTATCCATATTCCTTGACATCTTCCCCCTTTTGAGATCACTGAATTCCCCAAACAATACACATTCATTCTCTATGTTAACAGTGACTTTAGAGCAGTGGTTCTTAACCTTTTTTGAGGCACTGAACCCACCAGTTTCATATGCGCATTCACTGAACCCTTCTTTAGTGATAAATAAAATATGATTTGTTTTTCCAAATTCAAGACATAGGTATATGTTTTTTTTACTGATGCACAAAATGAGCCGTGCATGAACATCACCTTGCTCAAAGAACAAAACCAACACAGTGCATGAACTCACAACAAATTACGGTATTACTTTATTCTGGCCCTGAAAAAATATTTCGGCCTTATAAAAGAATTTCAGCCCCCAAAAATATTTTTTTTACCATTTTACTAATTAAAAGTTAATTTGGAATTTTTTTAAAGAATTTAACATTTTTTAATAACTTAACTTTTTACATTTTAAATTTAATTTGTTTTTTGTCATTTTGAATACACAAAATACTTTTTTGGGGCCAGAATAAAGCATTGCCCAAATTACATACCTGCAAATCAGTGTGACTTCTGCTTTTGTTTTTGGGAGACCAGTTCAGATATGCGTGGCTTCACCTTGGCAAGTGCTACTCTCATGTCATCTTCACAGCAAAGTCTGTTCCTTTTCTTCGTTTTTTTGTCTCGACATATTTAGTATGGATTCAAATATTAAGAAAGAAACCACACAACGTACAACTACGACAGCCGTTGACTACTGCGTGCGTTAAATTCCCCACAGCACTGATTGGCCAAGCAATGTAACGTGATCATCTGCAGCAAGTGATGGCCAAGCGGGGCGTGTCATCACGACTTTACACAAGTGTGTCTTTACCTCCATGGCAGAGGCTCCTCTGAACCCCTGAGACTGACTCATCGAACCCCAAGGGTTCGATAGAACCCAGGTTAAGAACCACTGCTTTAGAGAGATGCTAATAGCAATAGAAATCCAACCCATTGGGAGAATGCACCACATATGACCATGATGTGGCACACTGTGTCACTGTGATGATGTCGGGGCCCAGACACATCACCAACCACTACCTTACACTTAAAAGACAATGAACTGGACACTTACCTGTTGCAGGAGAAAAGAGAG